>JAWZYT010005629.1:12500-27500 GCA_034508575.1 Petrolisthes manimaculis
TCATATACATACATACATGCATACATACATACATACATACATACATAAATATACATACATACATACACATATATACATATACATACATACATACACATACATAAATATACATACATACATAAACATACATATAGTTTATAGGAATCAAACACCAACAACAAAATCTTACATTAAATAGTTAGTTTTTATTACTTATATCCTGTAGTTATCTGGTTATTCAATAAAAATAATTATAATATTATTATTGACTTTTGATATCCTATGGTTACATTGATGGTTGTATTGTTTCAAAGATTTGGAATAATAAATAATAAATAAGAATAAATAAGAATAAATGATAATTAATAATAATAAATAATAAAAAATAAATAATAAAAAATAAATAATAAAAATAAATAATAATACAAAAATAATAATAATAAAAAATATTAATAAAAAAATAATAATAAAAAGATAATGATAAAAAAACAATAAAAAAAAATAATAAAAAAAGAATAATAAAAATAATAATAAAAAAACAAAATAATATAAAAAAATAATAATAAAAAAATAAAAATAAAATAATAATAATGATAAAAATAATAATAATAAAAAAAATAATAATAAAAATAAAATAAAAATAATAAAAAATAATGATAATAAAAAATAATAAAATAATAATAATAAAAATAATAATAATAAAAATAATAATAATAATAATAATAATAATAAAAATAATAATAAAAAAATAATAATAAAAAAAAAAATAATAATACAAAAAAAAAAAAAAAAAAAAAAAAATAATGATAAAAAGATAAATAATAAAAATAATAATAAAAAAATAATAATAATTTATCTAAAATCAGTACAGAACCTGTTCTTTCCCCCCGGTTTAGGAACCAACACACAGGGTGAACTCTATGGACTATTACTAGGTTCTATTAAATCATTCTTTAACATATACTCTATCTCTTTCCTCATAATCTCTCTTTTTTTCTGGATTTACTCTGTATGGATGTTGTTTAATTAATTGGTCTAACGTCATCGACTTCCACGTCATGTACTATTGCATTTATTCTCCTGGGAGTATCAGGAAACAGAGATTTGTACTTATTTATTTATGATCTTGTTCACTTCTTCATTAGAGGGCTACTTATAATAACTTACTTAATACTTACTTGTATGAGTCACTTAGACTCTCAGACTTACACCCGTCACATGATGCTCCAATACTGCTGACCTAAGCTTGGGAACCACTAACACGCTAGCATAAAGTGACGACACAGTTCATATCATACACAAGGGATGCGCCCTAGTTGCGCTCCTATAGCTCTCAGTTAGCTACAGATAACCGACCCGATCACAGGTTACTCTAGCGTGTTATCTCTCTTTAAAGTTAGCTTCCTAGCCTAGCTTAAACCCGTGCAAGCTACATATTGTGACTCTGTATACTAACTCGTGTTATAAATAAAAAGTGAGTAAACTACTTTAACCTTGTTGTATCTTCTCAAACCATAATAGTTATAGAAAGCCTAATAATTAAAATCAAACTCCGAAGAGACAACAAAGACACTATAAAGACAAACCAGTCGCCAGCCACCCTACCCTATCGACTCATATGTTTGGAAGTAAGTAAGTCTTTCTTACACCAGAACAACACGTTTTTTTGGCCCAAAAAGTCGATTTGTACTGTGCTAGAAAAAATTCAATTTTCAGGCAAAAAAAATGCTAAAACACGTTTTTTTGGCCCAAAAAGTCGATTTGTACTGTGCTAGAAAAATTTCAATTTTCAGGCAAAAAAAATGCTAAAACACGTTTTTTTGGCCCAAAAAGTCGATTTGTACTGTGCTAGAAAAATTTCAATTTTCAGGCAAAAAAAATGTTAAAACACGTTTTTTTGGCCCAAAAAGTCGATTTGTACTGTGCTAGAAAAATTTCAATTTTCAGGCAAAAAAAATGCTAAAACACGTTTTTTTGGCCCAAAAAGTCGATTTGTACTGTGCTAGAAAAATTTCAATTTTCAGGCAAAAAAAATGCTAAAACACGTTTTTTTGGCCCAAAAAGTCGATTTGTACTGTGCTAGAAAAATTTCAATTTTCAGGCAAAAAAAATGCTAAAACACGTTTTTTTGGCCCAAAAAGTCGATTTGTACTGTGCTAGAAAAATTTCAATTTTCAGGCAAAAAAAATGCTAAAACACGTTTTTTTGGCCCAAAAAGTCGATTTGTACTGTGCTAGAAAAATTTCAATTTTCAGGCAAAAAAAATGCTAAAACACGTTTTTTTGGCCCAAAAAGTCGATTTGTACTGTGCTAGAAAAATTTCAATTTTCAGGCAAAAAAAATGCTAAAACACGTTTTTTGGGCCCAAAAAGTCGATTTGTACTGTGCTAGAAAAATTTCAATTTTCAGGCAAAAAAAATGCTAAAACACGTTTTTTTGGCCCAAAAAGTCGATTTGTACTGTGCTAGAAAAATTTCAATTTTCAGGCAAAAAAAATGCTAAAACACGTTTTTTTGGCCCAAAAAGTCGATTTGTACTGTGCTAGAAAAATTTCAATTTTCAGGCAAAAAAAAATGCTAAAACACGTTTTTTTGGCCCAAAAAGTCGATTTGTACTGTGCTAGAAAAATTTCAATTTTCAGGCAAAAAAAATGCTAAAACACGTTTTTTTGGCCCAAAAAGTCGATTTGTACTGTGCTAGAAAAATTTCAATTTTCAGGCAAAAAAAATGCTAAAACACGTTTTTTTGGCCCAAAAAGTCGATTTGTACTGTGCTAGAAAAATTTCAATTTTCAGGCAAAAAAAATGCTAAAACATGTTTTTTTGGCCTAAAAAGTCGATTTGTACTGTGCTAGAAAAATTTCAATTTTCAGGCAAAAAAAATGCTAAAACACGTTTTTTTGGCCCAAAAAGTCGATTTGTACTGTGCTAGAAAAATTTCAATTTTCAGGCAAAAAAAATGCAAAAACACGTTTTTTTGGCCCAAAAAGTCGATTTGTACAGTGCTAGAAAAATTTCAATTTTCAGGCAAAAAAAATGCAAAAACACGTTTTTTTGGCCCAAAAAGTCGATTTGTACAGTGCTAGAAAAAATTCAATTTTCAGGCAAAAAAAATGCTAAAACACGTTTTTTTGGCCCAAAAAGTCGATTTGTACTGTGCTAGAAAAATTTCAATTTTCAGGCAAAAAAAATGCTAAAACACGTTTTTTTGGCCCAAAAAGTCGATTTGTACTGTGCTAGAAAAATTTCAATTTTCAGGCAAAAAAAATGCTAAAACACGTTTTTTTTGGCCCAAAAAGTCGATTTGTACTGTGCTAGAAAAATTTCAATTTTCAGGCAAAAAAAATGCAAAAACACGTTTTTTTGGCCCAAAAAGTCGATTTGTACAGTGCTAGAAAAATTTCAATTTTCAGGCAAAAAAAATGCTAAAACACGTTTTTTTGGCCCAAAAAGTCGATTTGTACTGTGCTAGAAAAATTTCAATTTTCAGGCAAAAAAAATGCTAAAACACGTTTTTTTGGCCCAAAAAGTCGATTTGTACTGTGCTAGAAAAATTTCAATTTTCAGGCAAAAAAAATGCTAAAACACGTTTTTTTGGCCCCAAAAGTTGATTTGTACAGTGCTAGAAAAATTTCAATTTTCAGGCAAAAAAAATGCTAAAACACGTTTTTTTGGCCCAAAAAGTCGATTTGTACTGTGCTAGAAAAATTTCAATTTTCAGGCAAAAAAAATGCAAAAGCACGTTTTTTTGGCCCAAAAAGTCGATTTGTACAGTGCTAGAAAAAATTCAATTTTCAGGCAAAAAAAATGCTAAAACACGTTTTTTTGGCCCAAAAAGTCGATTTGTACTGTGCTAGAAAAATTTCAATTTTCAGGCAAAAAAAATGCAAAAACACGTTTTTTTTTTGCCCAAAAAGTCGATTTGTACTGTGCTAGAAAAAATTCAATTTTCAGGCAAAAAAAATGCAAAAACACGTTTTTTTGGCCCAAAAAGTCGATTTGTACAGTGTTAGAAAAATTTCAATTTTCAGGCAAAAAAAATGCAAAAGCACGTTTTTTTGGCCCAAAAAGTCGATTTGTACAGTGCTAGAAAAATTTCAATTTTCAGGCAAAAAAAATGCTAAAACACGTTTTTTTGGCCCAAAAAGTCGATTTGTACTGTGCTAGAAAAATTTCAATTTTCAGGCAAAAAAAATGCTAAAACACGTTTTTTTGGCCCAAAAAGTCGATTTGTACTGTGCTAGAAAAATTTCAATTTTCAGGCAAAAAAAATGCAAAAACACGTTTTTTTGGCCCAAAAAGTCGATTTGTACAGTGCTAGAAAAATTTCAATTTTCAGGCAAAAAAAATGCTAAAACACGTTTTTTTGGCCCAAAAAGTCGATTTGTACTGTGCTAGAAAAATTTCAATTTTCAGGCAAAAAAAATGCTAAAACACGTTTTTTTGGCCCAAAAAGTCGATTTGTACTGTGCTAGAAAAATTTCAATTTTCAGGCAAAAAAAATGCTAAAACACGTTTTTTTGGCCCCAAAAGTTGATTTGTACAGTGCTAGAAAAATTTCAATTTTCAGGCAAAAAAAATGCTAAAACACGTTTTTTTGGCCCAAAAAGTCGATTTGTACTGTGCTAGAAAAATTTCAATTTTCAGGCAAAAAAAATGCTAAAACACGTTTTTTTGGCCCAAAAAGTCGATTTGTACTGTGCTAGAAAAATTTCAATTTTCAGGCAAAAAAAATGCAAAAACACGTTTTTTTTGGCCCAAAAAGTCGATTTGTACAGTGCTAGAAAAATTTCAATTTTCAGGCAAAAAAAATGCTAAAACACGTTTTTTTGGCCCAAAAAGTCGATTTGTACTGTGCTAGAAAAATTTCAATTTTCAGGCAAAAAAAAATGCTAAAACACGTTTTTTTGGCCCAAAAAGTCGATTTGTACTGTGCTAGAAAAATTTCAATTTTCAGGAAAAAAAATGCTAAAACACGTTTTTTTGGCCCAAAAAGTCGATTTGTACTGTGCTAGAAAAATTTCAATTTTCAGGCAAAAAAAAATGCTAAAACACGTTTTTTTGGCCCAAAAAGTCGATTTGTACTGTGCTAGAAAAATTTCAATTTTCAGGCAAAAAAAATGCTAAAACACGTTTTTTTGGCCCAAAAAGTCGATTTGTACTGTGCTAGAAAAATTTCAATTTTCAGGCAAAAAAATGCAAAAACACGTTTTTTTGGCACAAAAAGTCGATTTGTACAGTGCTAGAAAAATTTCAATTTTCAGGCAAAAAAAATGCTAAAACACGTTTTTTTGGCCCAAAAAGTCGATTTGTACTGTGCTAGAAAAATTTCAATTTTTAGGCAAAAAAAATGCTAAAACACGTTTTTTTGGCCCAAAAAGTCGATTTGTACTGTGCTAGAAAAAATTCAATTTTCAGGCAAAAAAAAATGCTAAAACACGTTTTTTTGGCCCAAAAAGTCGATTTGTACTGTGCTAGAAAAATTTCAATTTTCAGGCAAAAAAAATGCTAAAACACGTTTTTTTTGGCCCAAAAAGTCGATTTGTACTGTGCTAGAAAAAAATCAATTTTCAGGCAAAAAAAATGCTAAAACACGTTTTTTTGGCCCTAAAAAGTCGATTTGTACTGTGCTAGAAAAATTTCAGTTTTCAGGCAAAAAAAATGCAAAAACACGTTTTTTTGGCCCAAAAAGTCGATTTGTACTGTGCTAGAAAAATTTCAATTTTCAGGCAAAAAAAATGCAAAAACACGTTTTTTTGGCCCAAAAAGTCGATTTGTACAGTGCTAGAAAAATTTCAATTTTCAGGCAAAAAAAATGCAAAAGCACGTTTTTTTGGCCCAAAAAGTCGATTTGTACAGTGCTAGAAAAATTTCAATTTTCAGGCAAAAAAAATGCTAAAACACGTTTTTTTGGCCCAAAAAGTCGATTTGTACTGTGCTAGAAAAATTTCAATTTTCAGGCAAAAAAAATGCAAAAACACGTTTTTTTGGCCCAAAAAGTCGATTTGTACTGTGCTAGAAAAATTTCAATTTTCAGGCAAAAAAAATGCTAAAACACGTTTTTTGGCACAAAAAGTCGATTTGTACTGTGCTAGAAAAAAATCAATTTTCAGGCAAAAAAAATGCTAAAACACGTTTTTTTGGCCCAAAAAGTCGATTTGTACTGTGCTAGAAAAATTTCAATTTTCAGGTAAAAAAAATGCTAAAACACGTTTTTTTGGCCCCAAAAGTCGATTTGTACTGTGCTAGAAAAATTTCAATTTTCAGGCAAAAAAAATGCTAAAACACGTTTTTTTGGCCCAAAAAGTCGATTTGTACTGTGCTAGAAAAATTTCAATTTTCAGGCAAAAAAAATGCTAAAACACGTTTTTTTGGCCCAAAAAGTCGATTTGTACTGTGCTAGAAAAATTTCAATTTTCAGGCAAAAAAAATGCTAAAACACGTTTTTTTGGCCCAAAAAGTCGATTTGTACTGTGCTAGAAAAATTTCAATTTTCAGGCAAAAAAAATGCTTAAACACGTTTTTTTGGCCCAAAAAGTCGATTTGTACTGTGCTAGAAAAATTTCAATTTTCATGCAAAAAAAATGCTAAAACACGTTTTTTTGGCCCAAAAAGTCGATTTGTACTGTGCTAGAAAAATTTCAATTTTCAGGCAAAAAAAATGCTAAAACACGTTTTTTTGGCCCAAAAAGTCGATTTGTACTGTGCTAAAAAAAATTCAATTTTCAGGCAAAAAAAATGCTAAAACACGTTTTTTGGGCCCAAAAAGTCGATTTGTACTGTGCTAGAAAAAATTCAATTTTCAGGCAAAAAAAATGCTAAAACACGTTTTTTTGGCCCAAAAAGTCGATTTGTACTGTGCTAGAAAAATTTCAATTTTCAGGCAAAAAAAATGCTAAAACACGTTTTTTTGGCCCAAAAAGTCGATTTGTACTGTGCTAGAAAAATTTCAATTTTCAGGTAAAAAAAATGCTAAAACACGTTTTTTTGGCCCAAAAAGTCGATTTGTACTGTCCTAGAAAAATTCAATTTTCAGGCAAAAAAAATGCAAAAACACGTTTTTTTGGCCCAAAAAGTCGATTTGTACTGTGCTAAAAAAAATTCAATTTTCAGGCAAAAAAAATGCTAAAACACGTTTTTTTGGCCCAAAAAGTCGATTTGTACTGTGCTAGAAAAATTCAATTTTCAGGCAAAAAAAATGCAAAAACACGTTTTTTTGGCCCAAAAAGTCGATTTGTACTGTGCTAAAAAAAATTCAATTTTCAGGCAAAAAAAATGCTAAAACACGTTTTTTTGGCCCAAAAAGTCGATTTGTACAGTGCTAGAAAAATTTCAATTTTCAGGCAAAAAAAATGCAAAAACACGTTTTTTTGGCCCAAAAAGTCGATTTGTACAGTGCTAGAAAAATTTCAATTTTCAGGCAAAAAAAATGCAAAAACACGTTTTTTTGGCCCAAAAAGTCGATTTGTACAGTGCTAGAAAAATTTCAATTTTCAGGCAAAAAAAATGCTAAAACACGTTTTTTTGGCCCAAAAAGTCGATTTGTACTGTGCTAGAAAAATTTCAATTTTCAGGCAAAAAAAATGCTAAAACACGTTTTTTTGGCCCAAAAAGTCGATTTGTACAGTGCTAGAAAAATTTCAATTTTCAGGCAAAAAAAATGCAAAAACACGTTTTTTTGGCCCAAAAAGTCGATTTGTACAGTGCTAGAAAAATTTCAATTTTCAGGCAAAAAAAATGCAAAAACACGTTTTTTTGGCCCAAAAAGTCGATTTGTACAGTGCTAGAAAAATTTCAATTTTCAGGCAAAAAAAATGCAAAAACACGTTTTTTTGGCCCAAAAAGTCGATTTGTACTGTGCTAGAAAAATTTCAATTTTCAGGCAAAAAAAATGCTAAAACACGTTTTTTTGGCCCAAAAAGTCGATTTGTACTGTGCTAGAAAAATTTCAATTTTCAGGCAAAAAAAATGCAAAAACACGTTTTTTTGGCCCAAAAAGTCGATTTGTACTGTGCTAGAAAAATTTCAATTTTCAGGCAAAAAAAATGCAAAAACACGTTTTTTTGGCCCAAAAAGTCGATTTGTACTGTGCTAGAAAAATTTCAATTTTCAGGCAAAAAAAATGCTAAAACACGTTTTTTTGGCCCAAAAAGTCGATTTGTACTGTGCTAGAAAAATTTCAATTTTCAGGCAAAAAAAATGCAAAAACACGTTTTTTTTGCCCAAAAAGTCGATTTGTACTGTGCTAAAAAAAATTCAATTTTCAGGCAAAAAAAATGCTAAAACACGTTTTTTTGGCCCAAAAAGTCGATTTGTACAGTGCTAGAAAAATTTCAATTTTCAGGCAAAAAAGATGCAAAAACACGTTTTTTTGGCCCAAAAAGTCGATTTGTACAGTGCTAGAAAAATTTCAATTTTCAGGCAAAAAAAATGCAAAAACACGTTTTTTTGGCCCAAAAAGTCGATTTGTACTGTGCTAAAAAAAATTCAATTTTCAGGCAAAAAAAATGCTAAAACACGTTTTTTTGGCCCAAAAAGTCGATTTGTACTGTGCTAGAAAAATTTCAATTTTCAGGCAAAAAAAATGCTAAAACACGTTTTTTTGGCCCAAAAAGTCGATTTGTACTGTGCTAGAAAAATTTCAATTTTCAGGCAAAAAAAATGCAAAAACACGTTTTTTTGGCCCAAAAAGTCGATTTGTACTGTGCTAGAAAAATTTCAATTTTCAGGCAAAAAAAATGCAAAAACACGTTTTTTGGCCCAAAAAGTCGATTTGTACAGTGCTAGAAAAATTTCAATTTTCAGGCAAAAAAAATGCTAAAACACGTTTTTTTGGCCCAAAAAGTCGATTTGTACTGTGCTAGAAAAATTTCAATTTTCAGGCAAAAAAAATGCAAAAACACGTTTTTTTGGCCCAAAAAGTCGATTTGTACTGTGCTAGAAAAATTTCAATTTTCAGGCAAAAAAAATGCTAAAACACGTTTTTTTGGCCCAAAAAGTCGATTTGTACTGTGCTAGAAAAAATTCAATTTTCAGGCAAAAAAAATGCTAAAACACGTTTTTTTGGCCCAAAAAGTCGATTTGTACTGTGCTAAAAAAAATTCAATTTTCAGACAAAAAAAATGCTAAAGCACGTTTTTTTGGCCCAAAAAGTCGATTTGTACTGTGCTAGAAAAATTTCAATTTTCAGGCAAAAAAAATGCAAAAACACGTTTTTTTGGCCCAAAAAGTCGATTTGTACAGTGCTAGAAAAATTTCAATTTTCAGGCAAAAAAAATGCTAAAACACGTTTTTTTGGCCCAAAAAGTCGATTTGTACAGTGCTAGAAAAATTTCAATTTTCAGGCAAAAAAAATGCTAAAACACGTTTTTTTGGCCCAAAAAGTCGATTTGTACTGTGCTAGAAAAATTTCAATTTTCAGGCAAAAAAAATGCTAAAACATGTTTTTTTGGCCCAAAAAGTCGATTTGTACTGTGCTAGAAAAATTTCAATTTTCAGGCAAAAAAAATGCTAAAACACGTTTTTTTGGCCCAAAAAGTCGATTTGTACTGTGCTAGAAAAATTTCAATTTTCAGGCAAAAAAAATGCAAAAACACGTTTTTTTGGCCCAAAAAGTCGATTTGTACTGTGCTAGAAAAATTTCAATTTTCAGGCAAAAAAAATGCTAAAACACGTTTTTTTGGCCCAAAAAGTCGATTTGTGCTTGCATCTTCGATACCCGTTTATATCCCAAATTTAGCCTAAAAACACCGAAAAATCGAGTTTTTTGGGTCTCAGAATGATTTGTACTGTGCTAGAAAAATTTCAATTTTCAGGCAAAAAAAATGCTAAAACACTTTTTTTTGGCCCAAAAAGTCGATTTGTACTGTGCTAGAAAAATTTCAATTTTCAGGCAAAAAAAATGCTAAAACACGTTTTTTTGGCCCAAAAAGTCGATTTGTGCATGCATCTTCGATACCCGTTTATATCCCAAATTTAGCCTAAAAACACCGAAAAATCGAGTTTTTTGGGTCTCAGAAGCGATTTGTACTGTGCTAGAAAAATTTCAATTTTCAGGCAAAAAAAATGCTAAAACACGTTTTTTTGGCCCAAAAAGTCGATTTGTACTGTGCTAGAAAAATTTCAATTTTCATGCAAAAAAAATGCTAAAACACGTTTTTTTGGCCCAAAAAGTCGATTTGTACTGTGCTAGAAAAATTTCAATTTTCAGGCAAAAAAAATGCTAAAACACGTTTTTTTGGCCCAAAAAGTCGATTTGTGCTTGCATCTTCGATACCCGTTTATATCCCAAATTTAGCCTAAAAACACCGAAAAATCGAGTTTTTTGGGTCTCAGAAGCGATTTGTACTGTGCTAGAAAAATTTCAATTTTCAGGCAAAAAAAATGCTAAAACACGTTTTTTGGGCCCAAAAAGTCGATTTGTCCATGCATCTTCGATACCCGTTTATATCCCAAGTTTTGCCTAAAAACACCGAAAAATCGAGTTTTTTTGGTCTCAGAAGCGATTTGTACTGTGCTAGAAAAATTTCAATTTTCAGGCAAAAAAAATGTTAAAACACGTTTTTTGGGCCCAAAAAACGTGTTTTAACAGGCAGGCAGGCAGGTAGGGAGGCAGGCAGGTAGGTAGGGAGGCAGGCAGGCAGGCAGGTAGGCAGGCAGGCAGGTAGGCAGGCAGGCAGGCAGGTAGGGAGGCAGGCAGGCAGGCAGGCAGGCAGGCAGACAGGCAGGTAGGGAGGCAGGCAGGCAGGTAGGGAGGCAGGCAGGTAGGGAGGCAGGCAGGCAGGCAGGTAGGGAGGCAGGCAGGCAGGTAGGCAGGCAGGCAGGTAGGCAGGCAGGCAGGCAGGTAGGGAGACAGGCAGGCAGGCAGGCAGACAGGCAGGTAGGGAGGCAGGCATGCAGGTAGGCAGGCAGGCAGGTAGGGAGGCAGGCAGGTAGGGAGGCAGGCAGGCAGGCAGGCAGGTAGGTAGGCAGGCAGGCAGGCAGGGAAATCTGACTTATATAGGGATGAACTGAACACATTTTCTATCCCGTTTCTACCACTAAAGAAAACGTGTTTATATACACCATGCTATTATATATTAGATATATAGATTATAAATTATTCATTATTATTATTACCTGTATTATTATTATTATTATTATTATTATTATTATTAGTAGTAGTAGTAGTAGTAGTAGTAGTAGTAGTAGTAGTAGTAGTAGTAGTAGTTGTAGTAGTAGTATTGCCAATTCAGGCTTTTGTTCTGGCTATACTTACGACTCTCTCTCTCTTTCTCTCTCACACACACATGTAAACAAAGAAACATTTGCAATGAAATGAAATGAAAATAATGCCCTTGAAAACGAATAATGTGTAATAACAGTGAAATAGTAGTATTAAAAATGATGTAGATTAAAGTGAAGTATAAAGGTGTGCAATATAGTAGATGAAAATTGAAAATGACTCGAATGTGTAAATGCAGTGTTGCCATGGTGTTGTAGCCACCACTAGCCACCTCTAGCCCAAGTGTGAAGGGTAGAAGCAGTGTTACCAATGTTTTGTAGCCCAGTTTTGTAGCCCCAAGGTGAGTTGTGATTGGCTAAAATGGGGGTGTTGGCGATTTTTGCCGAATATATATAAGGTCGTAAGCCGCCGGGGTGGTTGGTGGGGTGGGGGAGGGTAAAACAAGGGCTTGGGGGGGCCATTTTTTGGATTTAGAGGCGAAATAAAAAAATTTTTGGGCTTCTTCTCGACAGCCTAACCAAACCAAGCCTTATTTAACCTAACCTCTTCCTATTAGAACTAGTAGTAGTAGTATTAGTAGTAGTAGTAATATTAGTAGTAGTAGTAATATTACCTAACCTAACCTAGACCACAGTAGACTACCAGGACCTAACCGGGGCATACTACCGGGACCTAACCGGGGCATACTACCGGGACCTAACCGGGGCAGACTACCGGGACCTAACCTAACATAACAGGACCGGGACAGACTACCGGGACCTAACCGGGGCAGACTACCGGGACCTAACCTAACATAACAGGACCGGGACAGACTACCGGGACCTAACCGGGACAGACTACCGGGACCTAACCTAACATAACAGGACCGGGACAGACTACCGGGACCTAACCGGGGCAGACTACCGGGACCTAACCTAACATAACAGGACCGGGACAGACTACCGGGACCTAACCGGGGCAGACTACCGGGACCTAACCTAACATAACAGGACCGGGACAGACTACCGGGACCTAACCGGGGCAGACTACCGGGACCTAACCTAACATAACAGGACCGGGACAGACTACCGGGACCTAACCGGGGCAGACTACCGGGACCTAACCTAACATAACAGGACCGGGACAGACTACCGGGACCTAACCGGGGCAGACTACCGGGACCTAACCTAACATAACAGAACCGGGACAGACTACCGGGACCTAACCGGGGCAGACTACCGGGACCTAACCTAACATAACAGGACCGGGACAGACTACCGGGACCTAACCGGGGCAGACTACCGGGACCTAACCTAACATAACAGGACCGGGACAGACTACCGGGACCTAACCGGGGCAGACTACCGGGACCTAACCTAACATAGCCTAACCGGGGCAGACTACCGGGACCTAACCTAACATAGCCTAACCGGGGCAGACTACTAGGACCTAACCTAACCTAACCTAACCTAACCTAACCTAACCTAACCTAACCTACCGAGACCTAACCGGGGCAGACTACCGGGACCTAACCTAACATAACAGAACCGGGACAGACTACCGGGACCTAACCTAACATAGCCTAACCGGGGCAGACTACCGGGACCTAACCTAACATAGCCTAACCGGGGCATACTACCGGGACCTAACCGGGGCAGACTACCGGGACCTAACCGGGGCATACTAACCTAACCTGACCTAACCTAACCTAACCTAACCTAACCTAACCTAACCTAACCTAACCTAACCAAACCTAACCTAACCTACCGAGACCTAACCGGGGCAAACTACCGGGACCTAACCTAACATAGCCTAACCGGGGCAGACTACCGGGACCTAACCGGGGCAGACTACCGGGACCTAACCTAACATAACAGGACCGGGACAGACTACCGGGACCTAACCGGGGCAAACTACCGGGACCTAACCTAACATAGCCTAACCGGGGCAGACTACCGGGACCTAACCGGGGCAGACTACCGGGACCTAACCTAACATAACAGGACCGGGACAGACTACCGGGACCTAACCGGGGCAGACTACCGGGACCTAACCTAACATAACAGGACCGGGACAGACTACCGGGACCTAACCGGGGCAGACTACCGGGACCTAACCTAACATAACAGAACCGGGACAGACTACCGGGACCTAACCGGGGCAAACTACCGGGACCTAACCTAACATAGCCTAACCGGGGCAGACTACCGGGACCTAACCTAACATAACAGAACCGGGACAGACTACCGGGACCTAACCGGGGCAAACTACCGGGACCTAACCTAACATAGCCTAACCGGGGCAGACTACCGGGACCTAACCTAACATAGCCTAACCGGGGCATACTACCAGGACCTAACCTAACCTAACCTAACCTAACCTAACCTAACCTAACCTAACCTACCGAGACCTAACCGGGGCAGACTACCGGGACCTAACCTAACATAACAGAACCGGGACAGACTACCGGGACCTAACCGGGGCAGACTACCGGGACCTAACCTAACATAACAGAACCGGGACAGACTACCGGGACCTAACCGGGGCAGACTACCGGGACCTAACCTAACATAACAGAACCGGGACAGACTACCGGGACCTAACCGGGGCAAACTACCGGGACCTAACCTAACATAGCCTAACCGGGGCAGACTACCGGGACCTAACCTAACATAGCCTAACCGGGGCATACTACCGGGACCTAACCGGGGCAGACTACCGGGACCTAACCTAACATAGCCTAACCGGGGCATACTAACCTAACCTAACCTAACCTAACCTAACCTAACCTAACCTAACCTAACCTAACCTAACCTAACCTAACCTAACCTACCGAGACCTAACCGGGGCAGACTACCGGGACCTAACCTAACATAGCCTAACCGGGGCAGACTACCGGGACCTAACCGGGGCAGACTACCGGGACCTAACCTAACATAACAGAACCGGACAGACTACCGGGACCTAACCGGGGCAGACTACCGGGACCTAACCTAACATAACAGAACCGGGACAGACTACCGGACCTAACCGGGGCAGACTACCGGGACCTAACCTAACATAGCCTAACCGTGGTATACTACCGGGACCTAACCTAACCTAACCTAACCTAACCCAACCCAACCTAACCTAACCTAACCTAACCTAACATAACCTAACCCTTAACCTAACCTAACCTAACCTAACCCAACCCAACCTAACCTAACCTAACCTAACCTAACCCTTAACCTAACCTAACCTAACCTAACCTAACCTAACCTAACCTAACCTACCCTTACCTAACCTAACCTAACCTAACCTAACTAACCTAACCCTTAACCTAACCTAACCTAACCTAACCTAACCCCTAACCTGCTGCCCCGCTGCCCCGCCGCCCCGCCTCGCTGCCCCGCCCCACTGCCCTGCCCCACTGCCCCGCCGCCGCCCGGCTGTCACCCCGCTGCCCCGCTGCCCTGCCGCCCCGCTGCCCCGCCACCCCCGCTGCCCCGCCACCCTGCCCCACTGCCCCGCTGTCCAGCCCCGCCGCCCCACTGCCCCGCCCCGCTGCCCCGACGCCCCGCTGCCCCGCCGCCCCGCCCCGCAACTGCCCCACTGCCCCGCCCCGCTGCCCCGCCGCCCCGCTGCCCCGCCCCGCTGCCCCGCATCCCGCTGCCCCGCCGCCCTGCTGCCCTGCCGCCCCACTACCCCGCTCGCAACTGCCCCGCATCCCCGCCCCGCTCCGCTGCCCCCGCTGCCCCGCCCCGCTGCCCCGATGCCCTGTCGCCCCGCTGCCACGCCGCCCCGCTGCCGCTCCCCCGCAACTGCCCTGCCGCCCCGCTG
>JAWZYT010005630.1:2500-10000 GCA_034508575.1 Petrolisthes manimaculis
GTAAAATAGTATATAAATTATAAAAAAAGGTAAAAATAAATAAGTAAATACATAAAATTGAGTGATGCGAGAGAGAGAGAGAGAGAGAGAGAGAGAGAGAGAAAGAGAGAAAGAAAGAGAGTATGTGTGTGTGTGTGTGTGTGTGTGTGTGTGTGTGTGTGTGTGTGTGTGTGTGTGTGTGTTAGACTTTATCTGCATCTCAGTACTATTGGTTCATTAGTTAATTTTACCCCAAAATGAAATAACTCGCTTTCATTTATCAGATGTGCAGGACTTTTGACCGTGACTCTACGTTATTGTTTATTTATTTTTTGTCCATGACCTTACACACACACACACACACACACACACACACACACACACACACACATACACATACATATACATATACACATACATACACACACATAGACCTTCCTACTTCACACACACACACACACATTCAGACCTCCCTACTTCACACACACACACACACACACACACACACACACACACACACACACACACACACACACACACACACACACACACACACACACACACACACACACACACACACACACACACGGACCCAACCCAACCCAACTTTTACCCCTCCTCTCCCTTTTATTTTTTAGTCTGTAGGTAGCCATGTGGTTAACCTACATTCCTGTATTATTTATATTTTATAGGTGACATACATACATACACACACACACGCTTACATATTCGGTGTATATTCCATGTACTGTGTGTGTGTGTGTGTGTGTGAAAATGTTGGAGTGCTTCTGTGTGTGTGTGTGTGTGTAATTGTATGTGTGTATGCATGTATGTGTAACTATGTATGTGTGCGTGCTTGTGTATGTATGTGTGTATATGTATGTGTATATGTGTATGTATGTGTATATGTGTATGTGTGTGTGTCGTGGATAGGATAGGATGGGTAGGAGGGAGGGGGAGTGGTAAGATGGGAATAATTCTGTTGTCCCTTATACACTTAATATACCAAGGTCAACCGGTTCCAATATAGGCAGTTTTTATTTATTTATCAATTTATATATTTATTTGTTTATTTATTTATTGTACGTGACCGTCCTTGTACAGTCGACAGCAAAACTTGGAATCCACATCGTTCACTCATTCCCAAATCATTCCTACAATAATAAAGAGAAAGATGGACTATATTATTATTTATTATATCTAGGATTTTGTGTTTGTAAATCTGGAGCAAGCAAGCAAGCAACTGAATCATGCATCCTCCACAAACTATTATACCAAGCAACAGAACAAACATCATTATTTTTGTTCATCTGGTGGTCGTGTTCTTTGTATACTTTGGAGGAATCAAGGCACTCCAATTTAAAAAAAAAGAAAAAAAAAGTGAATGACCATCTTAATTAAATCCACACGTCTGTTTGTACTCTTTTATCATTATTATTATTATTATTATTATTATTATTATTATTATTATTATTATTATTATTATTATTATCTGAAGTCATGGAGTGTTGTTGATTGATGAAATAATAGGATTGCAAAATGGGGAAGAGACACGGAAATATTACTTACATTACATTACAACAACGAGTATATGTAACACGTGGGAAAATAGTTATACCTGCAAGATGCAATAATATACCATGCAGGACACGTGGGAAAATAGTTATACTTGTAAGATGCAATATACCAGAACATACTGAACTGAAATCTGGTGTATATTGTATAGTCAGTCTCAGTGTATCAGTAATAGATGAAATTCCTACGTGTATGATTAATTTTTAGTCCAGATTTTAACTAAGGGGAGATTTACTTTATTATTCTTTTTTGTTGGTAAATTTAAAGGAAGTTATGTAAATTCCATCTATTAGTACATCCCAGATACACTATTAGTACCATTGAGGGAGTCTGTTTATTATTATTATTATTATTATTATTATTATTTATTTATTATTATTATTTTGTTTTTTTTTGCTATATAGTTAGGAGGAATCAATAGTAAAAAGTAACCTTCCATTATTATTTTTCACTTGTGATACGTGATATACATTGGAGCACTTTGGTTCCTTCCTCCAAAATTTCCTCCAAAATATGCCAGGAAACACGACTAGATTGACAAAATACAATGATATCCCGTTGCTTGGAATAGTGTGGAGGAATCAGTTAGGTCATATTAACCACCAACGCTCTACTAAATATACATGTACAGTTGCCAAAAAAGGTAGTGCGACAACTAATGATACAACATTAAATATATTAATGTCCATAGTTGTTTGTAGGGATTATAAGTATGTATTATAGAAGGATAGGCTATGTATATTTCCTTCTGTTATACATATACTTATAGTCCCTACAAATAGTTGTGGATATTACTAGGGTTAAAGTTCTATCAAAATTTGTCGCAATACCTTTTTTGGCAACTGTACTTAATATTTGACCGCGACTGTACATCCAATAATTATCTTTGCCTTGCTTGCGCTTCCTGTTCTTCAGCTGTCCCCAATATAACAACATGGCCGACCACCTCACGCCTTCGTTGCTCTGGGAAACTTGGCGTAACAAATCGACTGTCTCTCTCTCACCTCCAAGCAAGCAAGCAAGCATGGACAGTCAGTCAGTCAGTCAATAATATATGTGACATCTACTGTAGTTCCTTCATGTTACCAAATGGGAGCCGTGTGTGTGTTGCCAATCATAGTGTGTTCATTACTTCGTCGACTCTGCTACGTTAGAAGGGTAAAATTATACTAGTATCATGTTATTTACATTATAAGAGTAAAAATACACTATCATATTCTTTACGTCATAACATATCATCATCTTTACGTCATAACATCATTTTCATTACGTCATAAGAGTAAACATGCATACAGTACACTGATGTCATCTTCATTACGTCATACTTACACTGACATAATCTTAATTACGTCATAAAGGTAAAAATGCAATGACATCATTTTCTTTACGTCATAACATCATCTTCATTACGTCATAAGAGTAAAATATACACTGACGTCATCTTCTTTACGTCATAATTATAAAGGTAAACATATACTGACATCATCATCTTTTTAATTGTCGTAATCGAATGACTATTTATTGGAACCGAAGGCCTAGAAATATTATAGACTTTTCCCGCCAACTTGAACTAGAAATGTTTTATAGACCTTTCCCGCCAATTTGAGCTTCAGTGCTTGTATTATTGGAACCGAAGACCAAGAAATATTTGCAGACTTTTCGCGCCAATGTGAGTGAGTTTTAAAATGTGTTTGTATTACTGTTGTCATGTTTATTTCTTCAGGAGAAGGTTTGCATTCTTCATTACTCTCTCTCTCTCTGTCTCTCTCTCTCACTCTCTCTCTCTCTCTCTCTCTCTCTCTCTCTCTCTCTCTCTCTCCAACACTGTACTTCCCCCTGAATTAACGCACATACTGTTATACTACTACTACTACTACTACTACTACTACTACTACTACTACTACTACTACCACCGCCACCGTGTTTCCTCATTCCTGAAGGCTTCACGGACACTGCATCACCAACCCTATGTACTAATAATGATGTAGGTCCAGTATAAGCATCAGAACACACACATTCCCACCATCACATTATCTTGACCAACACACCCTCTATTATACCTTCTTCCTGAGTTTTTCACTGGTTACCTTCCCACCCCACCTCTCTCCACCCTTTCTTCCTGAGTTTATTTGTCTGTGAACTGACTACCTTCTCACTCTCCGTCCTTTCTCCCTTCCTTCCTCCCTTCGTTTGTTAATGGTTACCTTATACTCTCTTCTCCACCTTCCCTTCCTTCCTTCCTTCCTTCAATTGTCTGTCTGTTAATGACCATCTTACACCACTCTCCATCCTCTCTCCCTTCCTTCCTTCTTTATTTGTCTGTGTCACTGGCTACCTTCCCAACCCTATCCACCCTATCTTCCCTTCCTTCGTCTGTTAATGGCCATCTTATACCCCTCTCCACCCTTCCTTCCTCCCTTCCTTCTTTCGTTTAACACCCACCCTGACTGACTGACCAAATATACCCTCACCACCACCACCACCAACACCACCACCATCATCAACACCAACAACACCAACACAACCACTACTCTCATTATCCTCACCACACACACACACACACACCCACACACACACACACACACACACACACACACACACACACACACACACACACACACACACACACACACACACACACACACACACACACACACACACACACATCATTCACAGTACACACACACACTCACCACCACCACCATCCTATTTAATAATAAGAGTTACACAGCATCTGTTCTTGCCATGACACAAGGTAGTGACATTTTACCATCTTATTCCCACCAACCACTTTCGTCACCAACTCATATTATGTGGTTAGGTAAAGTGGGTCATTTGTGTGTGGGTGTGTGTGTGTGTGTGTGTGTGTGTGTGTGTGTGTGTGTGTGTGTGTGTGTGTGTGTCAGTTCTCATGAGGTAATAACTTCTTCCTTGCATCTTCGCATATTTTCGTCCAGTGGTCAGGAGGGTTGGGAAAGTAAGTGTGTGTGTGTGTGTGTGTGTGTGTGAGAAAATGATGAAGTACCTCAATGCGCATGTGTGAAAATGCTGGAATACCTCTGTGTGTGTGTGTATGTGTGTGTGTTTGAAAATATTGTGTCTGTCTGTGTAAGTGTGCGTGTGTGTGTGTGTGTGTGTGTGTTGAAAGTAGGATGATGAGAGACATTACATAACGACGAGAAGAGAGAGAGAGAGAGAGAGAGAGAGAGAGAGAGAGAGAGAGAGAGAGAGAGAGAGAGAGAGAGAGAGAGAGCAGACTCTCTATATTATTATTTTAACATAAGACGAGGAAGAAAAAAAAGATGTAAAATTATAGTAGTATAGTACCACCTGTTTTAGAAAGTACACACACACACACACACACACACACACACACACACACACACACACACACACACACACACACACACATACACACACACACACACACACACAGATGATGATAATGACAGTGTTGGTAATGATGGATGCAGAGGGACCGACGGTCTGCTTGTACTGTACTTTACATTTAAGAGAGAGAGAGAGAGAGAGAGAGAGAGAGAGAGAGAGAGAGAGAGAGAGAGTATCAGGCAGGTTGTGTTTTGTTAAGAGAGAGAGAGTAGGTGGTTGTGTTGTATGATGAAAGTAGATGGTTGTGTTGTGTTGTGAGAGAGAGTATCAGACTGCATGGTTGTGTTGTGTTATGAGAGAGAGTGTAGGTGCTTGTGTTGTGTTGTGTTGTGAGAGAGAGTGTAGGTGCTTGTGTTGTGTTGTGTTGCAGCAGCTTATACTGTTGGTAGGAACTTTCCCCTCTCCTCCTCCAGTCTTCCCTTCCCTTTCACTCGTCGTCAGCCCTCATTTGTTTATTTCACACTCGTTTTGTTTCTCTCCCTTTTTATTCATTTCTCATTTCTTTATATCTATTTTCTCCATCATTTTTTTTTCTTCTTCCTCGTTTCTTTCTCCATTATTTTTTTCTTCCTCGTTTTCTCTTTTTTTTCTCCATCATTTTACTTTTTCTCATTTGTTTCTCCCTCATCAATTTACTTCTCGTTACTTTCTCCTTCATTTAATACTTTCCACTTGCCTTCACTCTCATCTTAAAGTATATATTGAATGATTTAAGATGTGGTGCATGTCGTATGGTGTTGTGTGTGTGATGTAGTGGTGTGTGTAGTGTAATGGTGTGTAGTGTGGTGTAGTGTGGTGTTGCGTGAATGATGACGGCACTATATATATTGGTGTCCGCAGCCACACCTAGGCAGTTGTTGCTTAGAAAGTATTTTGTGTTCCGTGTAAATAGGGCCGTGAAATTGTGCAGGAACGAACATGGATGGATGGACGGAGTGCTTGATGCAGTGTGTATGTGTATGTGTGTGTGTGTGTGTGGCCTCGCTCTGATACCACCACCAACACCACCACCAACACACGTCTTCTGACCACAACACACACTCATCCTTTCTCCTTCATATATTTCTTTCTTGTTGTTTGTTGTCTCTCCTCCTCTCTGTCACCCTCCCCTTCGTCAAACTGGGCCTTTCCTTCCTGTTTGTTGTCCCTACCCTATGACCATCACCACTACACTCTCGTCTTTTCTTCATATACAACTAAATACATATCATAAGTGTTTGTTGTCCTACTTCTCTGTCACCTTTCCACTCGTCAAACTACAGGTCTTTCCTTCGTGTTTATTGTCCCCACCGTCTGCCCACCACACTCAACCTTCCTCCTTCATACGAGTTATACATTTCTTACGTGTTTATTGTCCTTTTCTCCTTTTCTGTCACCTTCCCTCTCGTCCAATTGGGGTTTTCAGTCGTTCTTCCTGTCCCTCTTCTCTCTGTCACCATCTCCCTATTCCAACAGGACCTTTCCCTATTAGTATTTGTTGTCCCTTTTCACTTCAGTTATTCTCCTCCCTCGTCTCTATTATATGTCACCTTTCATCTCTCTCTTCCTCTTCACTTCAGTTCAATTCCCCTGTCTAGCTCGACTTTCCAATGAGTGCCTTTGTATTCCTTTCCAATTACTTCTTTTGTATTCCTTTCCAATAAGTGCCTGTGTATTCCTTTCCACTGACTTCTTTTGTATTCCTTTCCAATGAATGCCTTTGTATTCCTTTCCACTAACTTCTTTTGTATTACTTTCCAATCTGACTGTCTTTGTATTCGTTTCCAATGACAGACACCAGTGAACCATGTTGTTGTGTACCTTGTTGTGGGTCTTGGCTTCATTGATTTATATAGACACTTTGTTATGGTAAATGAACACAGTTAGTTTATTTATAGAGAGTTTCCTTTTGGGTGGGATGGTGAAGGTCTATTTATTTTATTGTCTATGGTGATGATGTGGGCTGTAGTTTAATTAAGGGGAGGTTCTAGGGGTAGTGAATGAGATGAGAGGTGACAAGGTGAACTGAATGAGAAGTGACAAAGTGAAGTGAATGAGAGGTGACAGTGTGAAGTGAATGATAGGTGACAATGTGAAGTGAATAAGGTGACTGTGTGGAGTGACGTTATGAGGTGCAGTTCAAGTGACAGTGTGAGGTGCA
Source organism: Petrolisthes manimaculis (assembly GCA_034508575.1). NCBI lineage: Eukaryota > Metazoa > Arthropoda > Malacostraca > Decapoda > Porcellanidae > Petrolisthes > Petrolisthes manimaculis. The sequence goes on from JAWZYT010005630.1 coordinate 9,585, forward strand.
GTGTGAAGTGAGTGTGAGGTGACTGTGCCTGAGTTTCTTCCTCCCCGTACACTCACCTCTCAACACATGACGGAAGAGAGGCTGGGCTTGTCTGGGCTGGGCTGGGTTGGGCTGAGTTTGAGGTCGCTGTCTGTCTGTCTGTCTGTCTGTCTGTTCGCGTGAAGGAAGGCAGGCACATTGACGGAAAGATGATACAAGTATATAGGAAGGAGGGGTGACTGACTATCTCTGTTTTATTAAGGGGGAAGTTTGGTGTTGGTAAATCTGAAGCAAATGAATCCTCCAAACTACTCCAAACTACAGAGCACCATTATCTTTGTTCACCTGGTCCTGTATCCTGGTATACTTTGGAGGAATCAAGGCACTCCAATGTAACAAAAAGGAATTACCCTCTTCTGATTCCTCTATTCCTCTTC
>JAWZYT010005630.1:12500-160000 GCA_034508575.1 Petrolisthes manimaculis
GTGTGTGTGTGTGTGTGTGTGTGTAATTGGTTGGTTGGTTGGTTGTGAGGTGTTTTGGTTTGTTGGTTGTGTGTGTATGTGTGTGTGTGGTTGATTGGTTGTGTGTGTCTGTGTGTGTGTAATTGATTGGTTGGTTGCGTGTGTGTGTATGTGTGTGTAATTGATTGGTTGTGTGTGTGTAATTGATTGGTTGGTTGTGTGTATTTGCATGGTTGGTTGGTTTTGTGAGAACGTGTGTGTGTGTGTGTGCGTGTGGTTGATTGGTTGTGTGTGTGGTTGGTTGAGTTTATGTGTGAGTGTGTGTGTGTGTGTGTGTGTGTGCTATATTTTATTTCCTACACCATTTAACTATTGCATAAAAAACTGGTCTGTCTGTGTGTGTGTGTGTGTGTCTGTGTGTGTGTGTAGGTGTGAGAAATCCGTCCAAGTATGTGAAAGGCATAGTCTACAAGCAGACCCCACCCATATTCAGTGTCTGTCTGTCTGTCTGTCTGTATGTATGTATGTCTGTCTGTCTGTCTCATACTGTCTGCCTCCCTTCCTGCCTGTCTGTGTGTCTTTCTGTATGCCTGAATGCTGCCTGTCTTTCTGTCTGTCTGTAATTTGTCTGTTTTCCTGCCTGTCTGTCTGTCTTTCTATTTATCTATCTGTCTGTATGTGTGTCTATCTGTCTGTTCACATCCAATCCATCACCTACACCAAAATAATACACTCAGTACAGGTGGTATGTGCTATATCATTATTAATATACCACACAATAATCTCCACTACACACCCGTCCCTTAGGGGTTAATATATCACATGTCAAGTGGAGCCTCCTAATCCCTCCAAACTATGGCTAAAAATAACCTAAAATAAATAATAACCTACCTTAATTAATGTACAAGTATGACGGTAATTTGGTGACAGAGTTTGGAGATATCTGTACCTATCTATTTATTCCTTTTGGTTTGTTTATATAGCCTACTCGTAATTCTCTCTCGTCGTCAGTCATGTAGGGTGTTAATTAAGATTGTGAGAGAGGAAGAGAGAGTGTGTGTGTGTGTATATATGTGTGTGTGTGTGTGTGTGTGTGTGTGTGTGTGTGTGTGTGTGTGTGTGTGTGTGTGTGTGTGTGTGTGTGTGTGTGTGTGTGTGTGTGTGTGTGTGTGTGTGTGTGTGTGTGTGTGTGTGTGTGTTTATATATTTCTTTCTCGTCGTCAGTCATGTATGGAGTTTAGATAAGGTTATGGGAGTATATATATTTTTCACGCTCTCTTTGCATTCCTTTTTACCTTTTTATATAATTCTTTCTGTGGGAATATATATCTTTTTACGTTCTCTGTATATTTTTCTTGCCTGTTTATATACTCGTAGTTCTTTCCCCTCGTCAGTCACGTAATTATTGTGTGTTAGGAATAAAGTTGTTGTTGTTGTGTGTGTGTGTGGAGAGTCATCAAAGTGTGTCTTGCGGTGAACGTCTCGTAATAATAAATTGTTTAGGTTCGTAGGAAATGCAACGCGACTCCGCTTAATGTCATCAAAGCTTATTATTCTGTTTTAATTAAGGACTCTGTGATCTTGTATGAGACTTGGAGGCTTCTGCTGATTCCTCCTGACTATACCACGCAACAAAACACACTCCTTCCCTATAGGTGTGTGTGTGTTTCGTGGCAATATTCGAAGGACTCGTTTACCTCCAATTTTCTGACTACATCACAGGGTCCCTTAAGGTGGATTAAGGTTTTGTGGGTGGATTTGAAGGGAAGGGCTACTGACACCTTCAAATATTAATAACACAAAACAGATCCAACACTCATATACATACATAAAGTGTGTGTGTGTGTGTGTGTGTGTGTGAGAGAGAGAGAGAGAGAGAGAGAGAGAGAGAGAGAGAGAGAGATAGATAGAGAGAGAGTCAATCAACAAATGTATGAAAGGAGTTGTGTATGTGTGTGGGTGTGTGTGTACAGAAATTGTGTGTGTGTGTGTAATTTGTAGGAGTATGGCTGAGTAATTCCACCTTCACATTCTTAGACCTGCCTTTACAACTGCTTTCAGGAGAGAGAGAGAGAGAGTGAGTTATGAAGGCGTAATATAGAGGTCTTGACGGATATATTGTGGTCGTTTTATGTGTTTATGTTACGGTGAATGAGTGTGTGTGTATGTGTGTGAGGAGAGAGAGAGAGAGAGTGTGTGTGTGTGTGTATGTGAGGAGACAGAGTGTGTGTGTGTTGTGTTGTGTTGTGTGTGTGTATGAGGGAGGAGAGAGGGAGAGAGAGAGAGAGAAGAGAGTGTGTGTGTGTGTTTGAGGGAGGAGAGAGAGAGTGTGTTGTGTTGTGCTGTGTGTGTGTGTGTTGTGTTGTGTTGTGTGTGTATGAGGGAGGAGAGAGAAAGTGTGTATTGTGTTGCATTGTGTTGTGTTGTGTGTGTGTTCCATTGAATGTGTATGGCAGATAGAGAGAGTGTGTGTGGGTATGTGTGTGTGTGTAAGGGAGGAGAAAGAGAGTGTGTGTGTGTATGTATGTGTGTGTCAGGGCCGTGTCAGGGCGTGAAAGCGTGACACTCTCTGGTTCACACACACACACACACACACACACACACACACACACACACACACACACACACACAACCATTTGGTTTCGACTTGCGTGTACACAAGTAGCCTACACACTTACACACTAACACTTACACCTACGCACTGACACTCACACCTACTCACTAACAATTACACATTGACACAAGTAGAAGGAAAGAATCAACCCATAATAATAATAATAATAATAATAATAATAATAATAATAATAATAATAATAATAAATTTATACTCCTCCAATCATTATCAATTTAATATTGAGAGGAGTATTAGTTTGTTAGAGAAATGAAGGGATGATACTGATTCCCCCAAACAACGTCACAAAACGGAGGAAGACTCGACCCCTTCAAGGAGAACTCGACCCCTTTCATGGAGAACTCGACCCCCTTCAAGGAGAACTCGACCCCTTTCATGGAGAACTCGACCCCCTTCACGGAAAACTCGACCCCCTTCACGTAAAACTCGACCCCCTCCCATTTGTTCACGGTGGTGTTGATGGGGCCTTGGTGTTGGTGTGGTGGGACGGGCGGCCTTGTGGTGACGGGGACATAGTTTTGCTGTTTGTAGGGCCCGAGTGAGAAAGGGGAGAGGAGGTACTGCATGGGGGTAAAAAGAGGAAGGGTGAGGAATAAAACACGCGGAGAGGAAGGCGAGAGAAAACTGGGATGATTTTGAGGAAGGGGGACGAATGATAAGAAGAAAGGATAGAAAAAGAAGGTGTAGGAGGAAGAGAAATGTGAAATAGAAGAGAATAGAGAAGGAGTAATAAGAAGGATAAAACACATGGAGAAGAAAGCGAGGAAAGGGAATGTGAATTAGAGGAGAGGCAGGAATAAGAAAATAAAGGCTAGTAGAGAAAGATAAAAGGGAAAGAAAGATGTAGAAGAGAATATAAATGAACGAGTAAAGAGGATAGAACATGTAGAGAGGAAGGTTAGGAAATAAATTGTGAATTGGAGGAGAGGGCGATAGAAAAGACTGCATGGTGTAGGGGGGAGGGGGGAGGAAGAAAGATGTGGCAGAAGAGGAAGAAGAAGAAGAAAAGGAGAGAAGAGGAAAAGAATGAACTAAGAGCAGGAAGTATCTGAAGCAGAGAAAGTCTTTAGTAAATGCAGTCACCATTACTACTACTACTCCACCACCACCACCACCTAATAATAATAATAATAACAACATCAACAACACTGCTACCACCACTACCAACAACAACAACCACAAACAATAAGACAACTACTACCATCCCCACCAACATTGATACTATCACTACCACTACAACTATCATATGTACCACCACCACAACAACAACAATACCTACGACCACTACCACCTCTACCACTACTCCTACCATCACCTTACCACCTCTACCACTTCGTACTACTACTACCACCACCTCTACTACTACTACTACCACCACCACCACCTTTACCACCACCACTACCTTTACCACTACCATTACACGTCATGCTCAGTGGGGAACAAACCTAAAACCACCTCCCTGTCTCCACTCACACCTCACCTCACCTCACATCACTCACTCTTTCCTTTTCCTTCCCCACCTTTACTAAATATATACTCATCGTACTCATGTCTAGTACTCTCTCCTCTCCTCACCTCACCTCACCTCACTCACTATATCCATCTCCCTCCCAAGGTTCACTATACAACATGGTACTCATTGCTTTCACCTCACATCATCTCACTCACTAATTCCTACTTGTCCACCCACATCATATCTCTTAGTATTTCCTCATATCACTCACTTCCTCCTCCTCCTCCTCCTCCTCCTCCTCCTCCTCCTCCTCCTCCTCCTCCTCCTCCTCCTCCTCCTCCTCCTCCTCCTCCTCCTCCTCCTCCTCCTCCTCCTCCTCCTCACTCCTCCTCCTCCTCCTCCTCCTCCTCCTCCTCCACTCAGTCATTACTTCCTTCTCCCTGACCAAATTTGGAGACACTTATAATGTTGTTTTTCACTTTATGGCTTGCAGAATCTAGGACACCGAATATATATACATGTGTGTGGGTGTGTGTGTGTGTGTGTGTGTGTGTGTGTGTGTGTGTGTTTATAGAGGCCAATCTCATTCGCCTTGTTGGGGAGTTTTAATGCATCCTACTGTAAGTTGTAGATTGCCAAAGGACTTTAATATTATTGTTATTGTATTTATTTAAGAAGAAGTCGTCACCTTGTTTGCTTGCTTGCTGTTTCTATCTCTTGCTTCTTTCTTACTTCCTCCTCCTCCTGATTTATGTTTTCTTTCTATTCTTATTCATGTCACTTTACTCCTTCCTATTTTTTTTTATTTTTTTCTCCTTTCTTAACCACTTCACCTTTTTTTATTTTGTCTTCATCAACCTTGACTTTCTCCCTCCTGATTCCTTAACTTCCTCCTGCCTCTTGTCTTCCCCTCTCCCTTCCCATGCACTTCATTGTTCCTTCCTCTTTCCTGTCTTCACATTTTCCTCCTCTTTCACATTCTCTGTCTGTCTCCTTCCTCTTTCATATCATTCTATCTCCTTCCCCTTCCTCCTCATTCACATTCTATTCTGCTTCATCCCCTTTCTCCTCTTTCACATATTTCTATCTCATTCCCTTTCCTCCTTTTTTTATATTATCTTTCTGTCTCTTTACCCCTTCTCCTCTTTCACATCTTTCTATCCCATTCCCTTTCCTCGTCTTTCATATTCTCTTTCTGTCTCCTATCCCCTTCCCCTTCCACTCTCATTAGCATTACCTCTCCATTCTATATCATTCCCTTCTTCCTCTTTCTATCCCTTCCCCTTCCCTGTCATCATTACCTTTCCCTACCTCCCTCCTCCCCTCCTATCCTACCACCACCACCAGCTCTCAACTTCCCATACCACAGGCTCACGAAAACCGCCGTCCTGTAGACCTCTATGAACTGACTCTTATTATTAGTCCCACCCCATACCTGAATCACTCTCTCACCTCCTTCCTCTCTAACAACTCGTAGTTTTTACAAAATTTGAGGGCCCTTACTGGAGCTTTATGAATTCTCCAAACTACTCCAGGCTACTGTCAGATTCCCAATTAGAAATACTGAAGGGTTCCGTGGCCTGATTAGTTGGAGGATTCACAGAGCTCCAGTAAGGGCCCTCAATTTTTTTTTTAACTACGGGCCTTATTAAGATCTGACTCACCATTCACCTGCCTCCTCTCTAAAAACTGACCCACTCACTGACTCATCACCTCCTCGGAAACCTGAGACTCAATCATTTCACTCACTTACCTGTACCTTGAAACTGACTCAACCTACTAGACCTGACTTACCCCACCAGGAACAGACTCTTTAAATTTCACCTCCCCACGACGACCTGCTGCCTTATTACCTGTCGTGGACCTGTACTGACACACCTGTTCTGACCCTATACTTACATACATACATACATACATACCTCGTGTTGTTATGACCAAGTAAAGTTTCTGTTGTTGTTGCATTAGGATAACAAGTAGTGGTAGTGGTGGTGGTGGTGGTAGTGAAAAAGTTATGTAGGAACAAGTTGTGGTGTTGAGAGAACCAGACACACACACACACACACACACACACACACACACACACACACACACACACACACACACAACACACACACACACACAACTCACTCTCTCTCTCTCTCTCTCTCTCTCTCTCTCTCTCTCTCTCTCTCTCACCTCTCTCTCTCTCTCCTCTCTCTCTCTCTCTCTCTCTCTCTCTCTCTCTCTCTCTTCTCTCTCTCTCTCTCTCTCTCTCTCTCTCTCTCTCTCCTCTCTCTCTCTCTCTCTCTCTCTCTCTCTCTCTCTTTCTCCTCTCTCTCTCTCTCTCTCTCTCTCTCTCTCTCTCTCTCTCTCTCTCTCAAATTAGTTGGTACAGTTAGTGTCAAAAGTGGTGTAAGGCCTATAGAGAAGCATGCATGGTGTAGGTAGATATTACAGTTGGAGTCAAAAGTCGTGTTGAGAGAAGCAGGCATGGAGTAGGTTGGTTATATACAGTTGGCATCAAAAGTCGTTTCGCCACATCTACCAAATTATGAAATACAATACAGTATGGAAATATAAGCTTCACAGGCCCGTAATCTAATAATGAACAACTCATGGATATTGGTATGTACAGTAATATTGTTGTATTGGTGAATGTATTCGTTCTGTAATTCTGTAATGTATTTGTTCTGTAATTCTGTATTGGGGAATGTATTCGTTCAGTAATTCTGTATTGGGGAATGTATTAGTTCAGTAATTCTGTATTGGGGAATGTATTAGTTCAGTAATTCTGTATTGGGGAATGTATTAGTTCAGTAATTCTGTATTGGGGAATGTATTAGTTCAGTAATTCTGTATTGGGGAATGTATTAGTTCAGTAATTCTGGATTGGTGAATGTATTTGTTCCGTAATTAGCCTGTACGGTTATTATCCTTCAAGAAGCGTAGAGTTGAGGCCACACGACACGACACGACACGACTCGACTCGACTCGACTTGACTTTTGCCTCCGACTGTACACACGATTCTTGTTACCATGGAGGCCCCAGTACTTGTTACCAGGCAGGCAGGCAGACAGGCAGGTGTGTGTGTGTGTGTGTGTGTGTGTGTGTGTGTTGTGTCGCTACCCAAACACTGGTGGCAGGCAGGAGGCTGATCTGAAGGACATACAATGAGTGAGAAAAAGGAGTGTAGTGGAGGAGGCAGAGAGAATATATAAACAGCCTTACCTTACCTTTGTGGTGGAGAGGCTGGTGGTGAGGGCTATATAATTATGTGTGTATGTATTAGGACTCTGTATGTGAATTATGTGTGTATGTAGGCTGTGTACGTATGTATGTATGTATTAAGACTGTAGGGACGTGTTTTATAATAGAGTTTGAAGTGCTACGTTTGCCCCAATTTGCCCACAACAGTCACTTAAGTGCATGAAGGGAAGGAAGGAAGGAAGGAAGGAGGTGTGCATGGTGGAAATTAGAGACATCCAGGGACGAGGAAGCAACAGAAAATCTTGTCACATTTTTGTATACAGTGTACAATATAAATCATCCACACTAGAGTAACTCATCTAAACGTTTGACAGCTTATACCTCTGTTTGTCAGCTGGGAAACTTTGCCATAAAAAAGTTAATTACCACCTTCTAATTTACTACAAGCAGCTACTGACTTACTTTTCATAACAATAACATCATCCTACGAGAACGTGAAAACAGTAGTCAGCAGTTTATTCGAGTTATGCATACGTGTATTGAAAGTTATGTCCACGACTGTACAGCCTGCATGGGTAGACCTTCACACTTGAGGTATTCCATCCAGATATAATAACAAAAATCCTTCCATACCTGAGGAGGGAGGGGCGGAAGGGGGAGGAGGAGGAGGAGGAGGAGGAGGAGGAGGAGGAAGAAGAGTTGGTGGAGCGAGGAGGAGAAGGAGGAGGAGGAAATAACGTACTGTACTGTATGTATGTAGGAGAATAGAGATGAAGTCAAGTAAAGGAGGAAATAGTAGGGAGATTGGAGAACACACACACACACACACACACACACACACACACACACACACACACACACCTGCTGGTATACATTATCACTAAGCTAATTACTTACTATCTATGAATCTAATATTGAGTTGATCTAAAATTGGCTCACCACTTTTAAGGGAAGATTGTAGTTTGTGTTGGTGAGTTGGAAGGTCTGCTAATGATTCCTCCAAACTATACTATAAAACAGGTTCCTCATTACAATAACATTAAGGGCGTGTGTTTCCTGGCATAGGTAGGAGGAATCAGTAGCCTACCAATTCACCAACACGAAAATTTACCCTTAATTATTGTGAAGGAAATTTACTATAAGGTGTCTTGAAGAAATGAAGGAAATTTACTATTGGAAGTTACTATATATATACTGAATGTGTGACTCAAGGTTGTGTTAGAATATTATTAAAGTGGAATTATTACTCTCTATATCACCACAAAGCCTTGAATTATATATTATATTAGAAGGAATTTATAACAAGCAGCTATCTATCACCACCACCATCACCACCATCACTGCTTGACATGGGTTAGGTGATGATGTGAGGTGTTTAAATTGTTGTTGTTGTTGTTGTCACTGAGATGCTTAAAGTATTGTTGTTGTTGAAATGATGAGGAAAAAGAAGTTATGTTTAGGTGAGGTGTAGAAAAAAGTTAATGTTGGGATGGAGAGAGAGAGAGAGAGAGAGAGAGAGAGAGAGAGAGAGAGAGAGAGAGAGAGAGAGAGTTTTGAGGTGAGCTAGGAGGAGAAGAAATGTTGAGGTGAGGTTTAGACGAGATTTTGAGGTGAGAAGAGAGAAGCAGTGTTGAGGTGAAGAGGAGAAAGAATAATGTTGAGGTGAAGTGAGGAAGAGAAAGAATAATAAGGTGAGGAGAAGAGATAATTTTGAAATGAGATGAAGAAATGATAATAAAGTGAGGAGCAGAGAGAATTTTGAAGTGGGGAAGAGAAAGAATATTTTTATGTAATGATGAGAAAGAATGTTGTGGTTGGTTGGTGAGGTAATGTTTACTATAAATTATAAGACCGTGTGAGTGAGTGAGTTGTATACCTTATATTTATTTACAGATAGGGAAACACTTTATATAATGTGACCATCTATAGCCTAACTAACCATTTCACCAACACTATCACCACCGACCTTCACTCAACTTGAAGGTTATAAGCAAGTTGGTGACTCACTTCATCCTGGTGTGTGTGTGTGTGTGAGAGAGAGAGAGGAGATAGTTTAGATGTGGGTGGACATGGGTGTGTGTGTGGAAGGAATGTTTGTGTATGTGGGGACGGATGTAGTGTGGATGTGGGGGTGTAGGGGAGTTATTAATGTATGTGTGGGTGGAGGTTGTGTGTGGATGTTGGGTGGGGTTGTGTGTGTGGGTGTAGGGTGGGGTTGTGTGTGTGGATGTTGGGTGGGGTTGTGGGTGTGGGTGTAGGGTGGGGTGGGGTTGAGTTGAGGTGGTAATGTCTGCATGTGTGGGTGGACGTTGTGTGTGTGTGTGGGTGGGGTTGAGTTGAGTTGAGGTGGTAATGTCTGCATGCATGTGTGGGTGGGTGGAGACAGACAGTAAAGGTGTGTGTGTGTGTGTGTATAGGAAATTCCCGGTTGTTTTTCCCTGTCTATAAACCCATGAGTGGAGATGGTATTTGCACAGGAAGCATTACTTACGATGCTGTCAGGTTTCCATCGTTTTTCACCACTCGTTGCCAAAAAGAGGTGAGTGAATAGGCAAGGTCAAAAGTAGAGAAAGCTTGATCTGTAGATGCCTGGGGAGCATCCGTGTGTGACAGAAGAGCATATTGCGTGTGTGCTTGAGTGTGTGTGTGTGTGTGTGTGTGTGAAGGCAGTGTGTATATATGTGTGGTGTGTGACTGTGTGTGTATGTGTGTGTTATTCACCTATACGGTCTATTTCCGTGGTGGACTCACAATCGCCAGCTTATAATAATAATAATAACACCCACATTGAAAGAGCACCGTTGGAAAGAAGCAAACATGAGACTGCAACACTCACATTATTATTATTATTATTATTATTTTTTTTCGTATCTGTAGAATAGAAGGGTATTATGAAGATGATTCCCAGCCTTGGATGCCACGATTTATACCTGCTACTGAAATATTTGGTGTTATGGGAACCAACGTGACATATTTCCCAAGAAACAGATATTATTCCATTGTTACTGTACATTGTTTCATTCAATGTTACTAAATAAAGATGGAATATCTAGCTAGCGCCTCTCTTTAAGGGGGTATGGGATTAGGGGACAGGCTTGGGGGGGACTGGGGGGTGCGGGAATAGGGGAACAGGCTCGGGGGGGACTGGGGGGTTGCGGGAATAGGGGAACAGGCTTAGGGTGGGTAGAAAACCTGTCCCCCTATTCCCGCACCTCCCTAACCCCCCCCCCAAAAAAAAAAACCAAGCCTGTCCCCTTATTCCCACACCCCCTTAAATCTATGAGAAGCTAGAAGATCGCAATATAACACACACACACACACACACACACACACACACACAAACACAGACACACACACAAACACACACACACACACACGCACGCACGCACACGCACATTAGTTTCCAATTTCCCTATTTTCATTATTTTTGTGGTGTCAATTTGTCATGTCCCCCGCTATTCAAATGTTGTCTTATCATGTGTGTATGTTGAGGTAAAACAGGAAAGTGATGCGTAGTTTACCAGGGACAAATATTGGCTCTGTGAAATGGAGAGAGAGAGAGAGAGAGAGAGAGAGAGAGAGAGAGAGAGAGAGATTGTGTTGGTATGATAAAAAGAATGAAAGAGATAGAGAGTGTGTGTGTGTGTGTGTTTATGTAGATATGATAAAATGAAGAGAGAGAGAGAGAGAGAGAGAGAGAGAGAGACAGAGAGAGAGAGAGAGAGATGTGGTGGTGTGAGAGAGAGGACAAGAGTGAAGCTATCATATAACAACAACTGACACACACAGGTTTCACTTAACTCCTATAACCAGTTTTCACAATGACACAAACCAACGAAAAAAACACAAAAAAACTAGTGTAACAAATAATTAAATGAACGAGCTAACTTAGGGTGATCATTGAAAAAATATTTAATATAATCTCGATATATTTGAAAGGATAAGACTTAGTGAAGGAATAAAGTGTCAAAATAAATGAATAAATAGATGAAAAACTGCGTAGTGGTATTATATTTGGTGAAAAGAAATATATATTGTGTTGGTGGCGGTGGTGGTGAAAGGGTGAAACGCAAGTAAAAGGAAAAGTGGGAAGCGAAATGATGATTAAATGACTGACACACACACACAGAGAGAGAGAGAGAGAGAGAGAGAGAGAGAGAGAGAGAGCAGGAAAAGTTAAGAAAGAAAGTGTAGGCTACGCTAGAGAAAACAGGAGAAAATAATTATATACTGTTCGTTGTCAGAAATATTGGTGGAGAGTTGAGACGTAAGAAAAATTATAAGGAAAGATATTGTTGTTGTTGTTGTTGTTGTATTGGTCATAGATATATCCAGGTGAATATATATTGTTTCAATAGATACTGTGCATTATATTAATATATAGATATGTCAGTATTATTATGGCACAGCTAGTTGTTGCATGTTATATCCTTGCATGGCTATCGTGGTCTCTCTCTCTCTCTCTCTCTCTCTCTCTCTCTCCAGGAAGGGATATAATGTAAGATATATCGATATGTCAGTTTTAATGCACAGTTGTGTGTTATATCCTTGTCTCACTCTCTCTCTCTCTCTCTCTCTCTCTCTCTCTCTTCAGTATGGAAAGGATCGAGTTAAGAGCTCAAATTGAAGTAGATATTGGACAGAAAATGGGACAGTTGTAGGATATAGAGAAGTGAGATAGATGGATGGATGGATGGATGGATAGATAGGTAATAGTCCACATCATGAGTTGCCTTATAATTATACAGTCAACTATTCAATGGCGCCAGCAGCAGGGAAGAGAAGTGAACGGAAACCTGTTTTGTTGTTGTTGTTGTTGTTGTTTGTATGTGTCTGTCTGTATGTGTGATGTGTCTGTCTGTCTTTCTTTTCCGGGGCTCGCTTACCCAAACTCTTTTATCTTCATTAATTGCATCTACTTTCTCATTTTTTTTTACCGCTCGGCAATGATTTTCTGACTTCCGGCTTATGTGTTTCATTAAGTGCTTCAAAAGTGTTGATTACGAACCTTAAATATGATGGCTTTCAGTAATTATGCCTTCCACTGCAAGATAAATTGACATATGACGTATTGTATGATTCACATATTATCATCCATTCAACAAAAATAGGCTACTTTAGGAATATTAATTCTTACATACACAGCTAGGCTTAAATAATTAGATTTTTAGTATTACTGTAGGTTGAAATATTAGAAGAATCACGTGTCACAGAAAACCCAAGGCAACATCTTGTTTACTAATATAATCGTCTCTGCTTTTAATGATTTCTCGAGAACCCAAGCATATTCCAGGATACTGTACTTACGTTTAGTTCAGTAGTTCTCTATATAATGTACTGTACTGTATCTCTCTTCTGTCTCCAACCAGACCTCAGTAACTCCCAAGGTGGAATACTGAATTATATACTTTATCTTTCCCCTCTTCTGTTCCTATAATATACCTGTGTCATCCTTTACATCAACACATTCACCAAGCTACCCTGCCCGTGTGATATATATATCTTGGATAGTACGAAAACATGTGCAGTACGTATAGTATATTCTTTATAATGTAACCAGGTCACTCACATATCCATGGTTTTGCAACCAGTCAAGGTATACATTAGCATTTATCTCTCTCACACACATACGGTACACTCTGTTTCTGCATGCAACCCAAAATGCTAATACCTGTACTCTGATTAGTTAAGTCACAGATGTAATTTTACATTAAGTTTATTAAATTAATAATAGTGAATTGGATGTCTTATTGGCATTGTATAATGTTCGCAATTATTTCTGCAGGACCCGATTAGTCCAATCTCATACAAGCAACGAAGTCCGCAGTCAGGCGGAGGCAGCAGTGGCGTTGCTGACACCAATGGACATACAAACACTTCTAACGGCACAGAAGAGCGATGGCATCAGAACTATGTACCAACACCATATGAGTCATATAAAGTAAGAAGCATGTTAATGGCTAGTATTCCTTTAACAATTGCATGCGATGGCCTTGAACGAATGGCCTTTAATAAACCGATCTGTCCTCCACCAAAGCTCATTCCTCTTTCCATCTCACATTAAATTTTCCTTTTTCCAGTTCACATGTCATCTTTCCAGCTTATATCACTCTCTTCCATATTTCCATATTCTTTGTACTCCATCTCTCCACTTCATTCTTGATCTGAGATTTGCTTTCCCATATACAGTACTACAGTACCTCACTCTCGGATACCATAGTCCGTCTTTTGCTCGCAACACAAGCTCACTTTTTATTTCATAGCCTGAGTGACATAGGCAAAATCTGCATGATTTTAGATGTACAGTATGCAACTGGGCATTTGTTGAAGTTTTAGTGTTAAGCTAAACCCCCTTTAATACTGTATTTATATAAATACACTTGATTTAAGATAGATACTGTTTTGACATGAGTAGTATAGCTTAGAAAATGAAAATGAAGAGGGACTAGGGAGAAACTCGTACAGTATATTAGTGTATACAGTACTGTATACTGTACTGTATAAAATACATGTAGAATTTAGTAAGTTTCTGTTTTATATGCAGTACAGTATTTGGTATGTGCAGTACTGTATTGTACTGTGTGTTGTTTGCATATGACACTGTAATCACTGGGGAGAACAGAGAGCAGGTTGAAGAGGTTTGTACTGGAAAGAAGGAGAATGAGAGTCAGTAGGAGCAAGACAGAGTACTGTACATGTGCATGAATGAGAGGAAAGGCAGTGGAATAGTACAGCTGCAAAGAGTATAGTGTAGAGAGTGTGAGTGGATGAGTATAGATATACATTGTATGGTGTCAACTAGTCTACATATTTAAATTAATGGAGTGTGGTAAGGAGGTGAAGGAGAGAGTACAGGCAGGGTGGAACGGTTGGAGAAGAGTGTCAGGAGTGATTTCTGATATTAGGGTACAGTATGTGAAAGAGTAAAGGGGAAAGTTAACAAGACAGCAGTGCAACCAGCCATGTTTTATGGTTGAAAAAGTGTCACTGATAAAAAGGCAGGAGGAGTTAGAAGTGGCAGAGGTGAAAATGCTGTGATTTTTTTTGAAATTGATAAAAATTGATAGGATTATGAATTAGTATATTACAGAGACAGCCCAGGTAGCATGGTTTGGAGACAGGGTGAGAGAGATGAGATATTGAAAAGGTAGAAGCATATACTGTACAGAGATATGACGATATGACGAGGGCTGTGTTGGGAAGAGGATGCTGAGGATGGAAATGTCTGGCAGGAGGAGGAGGAGAAGAGGAGGTTTATGGATGTGATAAGGGAGGATATACAGGTGGTTGGTGTGACTAATAAGGAAGATTCAGGGGACAGGAGGAAGTGGAGATGGATGATCTGCTTTGGCAGCCTCTAGAGTCAAGAGTCTAGACTAGAGGGAGCAGTTGAAAGAAGATTTGGAGTGTACAGTCATGGCACATAGTCCTTGAACAGCCCTTGAACATAGCCCTATACACCCTGGTCAAAGACTGTATGCCACGACTGTAGTGTAATGTACGTATTCATGTTACTGTACAGTGAGGTGTTATTTACACGAGCAGTTTTTTCCAATTTATATACTGTATATTAATTGTTTCTTTTACTTTTCTGTTAATCTGTTTTTCATTTACCTTATGTTTTCTTACCTCTCTCCATTCCCAGGGTCCATTTCTTAGCGTCCCTCATCCTCTTTACAGATTAACCGTTAAAATAATCTTCCCACCCATCCACCACATCATTACCAGGTTTACTGGTTTTATGTTATAAAAATGTTTTCTCTTCCAACAGAGTAATGGCTCAGGCTCAACACAGGTGGTGGAGTCAGGGAGAGGAGTCGTAGGAAGCACAACCAATGATGAACGAGGCCACTGGGGGTCCAAAGCCGAGTTCCTTCTCTCATGTATTGGTCTGTCTGTTGGCATCGGCAATGTTTGGCGCTTCCCATACCTTGCATATGAAAACGGTGGAGGTGAGTGAATACTGTACCTGCACTAGACAAGAATTTTGAACTGTACAGTATGTGATTTTAATCATATGTGGACATATTATGAATATGTTTACATACAGTGCAAATGTTTTTGGATAACAGAATGAAAATTAGTGATTAAGTATCATCTTGGCCACCATATTATATTGTCCATACCAACAACTACTGTATGGTATTTTGAGAAAATTAATTGTATTTGCTTTTTTCCAGCGGCCTTCCTCTTTCCGTATATCATCTTGTTGGTGCTCATTGGAAAGCCTATGTACCTAATGGAGACTGCACTGGGCCAGTATAGTCAACTTGGACCTTTGAATGTTTGGCGTTGTGCCCCAGTCATGCAGGGTAAGACAATTATATGTAATGAATGGTTAATGAGACTGTCTTGTTGGTAAAGTGGAAGGTTACTGATTCCTCCCAACCATGCCAGACCCCCTTAATATGGTATTAATAGTAATAAGGCATCTGTTTTTTAACATAGTTTGGAGGAGTCAACAGGGACCTTCCAATTCACCAACAAAAAAATCTTCCCTTGTTTTTATTACATCCAAAGCACATCTCATGAGATTTGGCAGTCTTAATGTACTGTATCTCTTTAAGTACTGTATATTGGTTGTATAAAAAATCTTGGAATGAAGAATAATATTTGTATTATATCATGACTAATAACAGAGGGATTGCAAGGGGAGGAATAGGGTGGATTTAGGAGAGAAGGAAGAGATTGTGAAGACCAACCAAATCCTCTCGGTGAAATGGAACAGAAACGTATCAGAGGAAGGGATTACTTTTTTCACAGGTCTGGAAATAGTGAATGATGGAATTGGTAGGATAGATATGTGGAAAGTGTACAGGATAATTATATAGAGTAAATACCATAGAGGGATGTTGGAAATACCTGTACTGTACTGTAGTATGCAAAAGGGAGCAAGGGTGACAGTGTATTTACTTTAGGAGATGAATAGAGTAAGTTTATGAATATGAGATGTCATTATATCAACCTGGAAAATTGCAAAAGGAGTGAAGAAAAGTTATGTGAAAAGACTGAGAGGCAGATCAAGAACGAGGTGGATGGTTGGGTTGGAGAATAAGGAACATGTGGAGTTGAGTATCGGAGGGAGCATCTCTGAGCACCAGACATAGAGTCATGGAGGTCCAGTATTTCATTCATGGCAGCCCCCTTTGTAATGAAAATGACTGTGAAAATAGATGAATAGAGAGATACTGGAATTTGTAGGCTATACTGGATGGCTGTGATACTGTACTCTATTGTTATCTCTCTTTCATAAAATGGATCATCACTCCTCTAGCATGTTTATATTGCAATGTAATTTCAGCAGATACAGTAAGGAAGGACACTCGATATCACAAGTGCTCAGGGAATAATGAATGCATAAACATAATTATTTTGTTGTACTGTAACTTTAAGACCATCCTCTACATATGACATTCACTATTGTTTTTACTACCTTTTGTATTATGTCCGGCTTTTGTATGTTTATTCCTTTTTTATTCCTTTTTATTACTTTTATTACTTAGCATTAAACCTGTAACATTTTTCGTCACATGTCCATATTCATACTAGAGTACTGTAGTGTGTATTGTATAAGTATGTTACTCATCCACATTTTTGGGGAACTGACCCGTACTTGACCTAAAAATGGGTTCCTTTTTGCCTGTGTTTGACTCCTTGTTCTATTGTACTAGGTGTTGGTGTTGCCATGGTGATCCTCTCCCTCCTCACTGCCATCTACTACAACCAACTCATGGCCTACACACTCTACTACATGTTTGGCAGTATGGCCTCTGAGGTAGGCATTGTTTTATGGTACAGTCATGTTCAATTGTCCTGTCAACATCTTCAAATAAAACAGCCTTGATAACTTATGTGAAACTATAGCTGTTGGTCTCTAATATTTATTCATGAGATTCACTCAAATGGTTCACTTTCATTCACTAGAGACAGGACTTTTGATTGTGACTGTACAGTATAGCTTATTATAAAGTAATAATGTAGATTATAACTTATGTTTCCATTTATCATATCATACTTCATAATTCTAAAACAGTTGTATTCTCAGCACATAATTATAAATGTTTAGTTTGATAATAGTGGTATGGGTAGTCACTGGTTACATCTCGGAAGGTTACCCCCAAAACTACAAGGTACAGTATAAAAATTTTAGGATAAATACTGTATAATTATATGAGTGTGAAAAATGTGTGGCTCAGACCAGAGACTTTTGCATCACTTTCGACAGCTCAAATTATGTATGCACAGTGTTCATATTCCTGAAATACACTTTAGATTTTAGGTCATGACCCATTGAGTTCCACAATGACCGTATGAAAAATTCTTCACCCTCAGGTACCGTGGGCAAATTGTAAGGCTGAATGGGCCGACTCTAACTGCTTTGATGTTGGTGGACTGTACCCGTGCTCTCGTTACAACCTCACGGCACCAACACCAGAAGTCAACTGCACCTTAAGGAATGAGTCTTCTGCAACACAGTATTGGAAGTGAGTCATTGTACACTGCCCAGAATAACCCAAGTGGAATACTTATAAGCTCTAGTTGTTGAAGCTCTCGTTAATGTAGTTATTTTGAAAAACAGTGTTATGTTTTTTGTTTTATGATTGGATTTGACCATTTATTTGGATTTTAAACATATCCCCAAGTAATTAAATGCATTGTATTGTACTGTAATGTGATATAGGCAGTCTGCTCATATAGATGAATGATTTTAAGGTTTGATAGGCATGCTCATGTCCTTATGAGATTCCCATTTGGATGTTGTAATGCTCCTGTGTGGGTGAACTTTAATAGAGTCTTTTGTTTATATTGGCGTACTTACATTACTTAGTATTTACTCCTCTTCCATTTCCCACCCTCACTTCTTGTTGTACTGTATTGGTGTGATATATATATATATATACTTGTATGCCTTTTGTTCACAGCGATTAGTAAGGCAATACAACATGGATGTATCCCTACCCTACTTGTCCAAACATCTTTAGTCTGATATGCAGCCTCCATTCATTCATTTCTGCTTCTTCCATTCATTTTGTCTCTTCACGCATTCCCATTTTTCATATTTTATTCCCAAACACTCTTTACTGCTTTCCTTTACTTCCATATTTCTTACTTCTCTCTAATTATTATTATTATTCCCATTTTAAAATACATTTGCTCCTTCCTGACAGAAATGGTGTGCTGCGACTGGAACGTGAAGGTATGCTTGAGTTTGGACAAATCGGGGAGATTCAGTGGGACCTAACCTTGTGCCTTCTTTTGTCATGGCTCATTGTCTTCTTCTGCATCATGAAGGGAATTAAGTCCTCTGGCAAGGTGGTCTACTTCACTGCTACCTTCCCCTACATCATCCTCATTGCACTGCTTGTTGTTGGTGTTAGGATGGAGGGAGCCAGTGAGGTGAGGAATCCAGGATGATAAGGCTCGGTGTTCTCAGTTATTTGGTTAGGCTTCAAGTTACCAAGAGAGAATTGGTTTAGTCTGTCCATATTGTAAATACTGAACTACTAAAGGAAATAAGCATATCTTGCATTCACTTTAAGACAGCTCAGAGAGGTGAAAAAATCATTGTTTGATGACTTAGATAGATATATCAATGCACCCAAGATGTTTGATTCCATATTTATGTTGTTGACAGGGCTTGAGGTTTCTATTTGTGCCACGCTGGTCTGAGATCATGAGTATCCAGGTGTGGAGAAAGGCAGCAGAGCAGATGTTCTTCTCTCTCTCTGTATCCTGGGGTGGCCTCATTATGTTTGGCTCATATAACAAGTTCAGAAATAAGGTATGGTACACTGTATCTACTGTATGTGTTTCCTAATTACTGATAAATTTGTATTCATATTTATTAATTTGTTTGTAATTCATTGTCCACTTATTTTCTTTAACTATCTTAACTATTTTTATTGAGACAATGGTACATTAGTTTCATACACAGAATTGATTATTTCTATTCTCAGATGAATGCAATATTGAGTTCTAAGTATAACAGGTAATAATGAAAGATGACTGCCTATATCTTAATGCTTTCTTTCATCAGGTACATATTGATGCCTTCATAGTGTCTTCGTTGGATTTCATCACATCCCTCATTGCTTCAGCGGCCATTTTCTCTGTGCTTGGAGCCATGTCACATGATGTCGGCATTGACATCAGGAAATTGGCAGCCAGTGGTAAATAGCAGTCCACAAGTTCTAAGATTTGTTTATATGGATTGTAGAGTGCTGATTTCTAAGATAATGTTTCCTTGAGTAATATATTTACAAAAAGTCAAGGGAGAAGAGTCTACAGTTCTTCTGCCAGTACTCTCTCCTCACTTGGTCAGGTTCCTCTCCTTCCACAGTAAACCCTCGATATACAATGAATAAATACTTGTATCCACCATTTCACTTTACACACAGTTCCTCATTGAAGGCCACCAAATGATTTCCCAGACTTCAGTTAATCATTACCAAACAGATTAAGTGGTTTACTGAGCCAATGTTAAAAGGATAGTGATAAATTTATTCATCTTACAGTATTCATCTTAAAATTCATCTTATATTGAGGGTCAACTGCACTTGTATTTCTCTCTCCTGTAATCTTTCACCCTAATACCAACCCCGTCCATGATAGCAGCATATGGCTACCGACCATTTCCTACATATTTCTCCACTGTTGATTTCATTGCAAAGATCTGGTTCTCACGTACAGCCTCTACCCTTTCTGAACTATCCCTGTTCCTTACTAACTATGCTCTCTACTGTATTACTTTCATCAACCTGCCAATAAGTAAGTTTCCTGCTTACCATAATTTTGGGTGATAAATCTGGAGCAACTGATTCCTCCAAACTATTCCAAGCAACCAGACACCACTATTTTTATTAATCTAGTCCTGTTGTTGTTGTTGTTGATGTTCTCCTGGAACAGAATGGCCTCCTGCCCCACAGACCCCTGGTACACTCTGGTCGCTGTGAAAAAACAAATTAAAATAAAGGAGGGACTGGCCCTATATGCCTGGGCTTGTTTTCTTGCATACTTAGGAGGAATCAATTAACTTCAGTTTACCAAAATTGTATCACCCCATTAAGGAAAAATTATAGGAAAAGTATGAACTAAGAAGTGCATGAAGTTGAGTGTGACTGTGAGTAATGCATATGCAGTAGGTATGACTATTTTGTAGACCGTTGTTGTGACATAAAAAAAACTATATATCTTTTTCCAATGTAATAAAGAACTCACTTTTTTTGGGGAAATGTACAATAATATAAAATGAGTGTCATAATTACAGTATGTCATGAACTCTGTCAGGTTAACATAAACATTGTCTCTGAATATTAACAGGTCCTGGACTGGCGTTCATTGCATATCCTGAGGCCATTTCCCGAACTCTGCCCATCCCTCAGTTGTGGTCTATACTCTTCTTTTTCATGATGTTCACCCTTGGCCTGGATTCAGAGGTGAGTCAGTGTTATTTTCAGTGTTTAATAATGATACTTACTATTTCCATGCTTGTCAGTTTGTTATTGCATGTTCAGGACAGTATGGTTAGCAGTCATTACACGAGGGAGCTACATAATTATTGTGTGATTTAAGAACAATGCTTTATAATTGAAGGATTATGCAGTCCAAGTGCAGTAGCTACTGTTTCTGTTGTGAACAGAGAGCAGTGCTATATTGTATAGTCACAGGCATAACTTTTCATACAGATAGGGTGACTTATACAGATATCTGATCATTGATTTAAACTCACCCCTGTGTGTAACAAAACTAAATGCTGCGATTGCACCTCTATTTCAAGGATTAATCTCCGGTAATAATATTATCCTTCAACAGTTTGCTGTGCTGGAGACTGTGTTGACAGCAATCTACGATACCATTCCAAGCTCTCGAAACCACAAGCTTCTTCTCACTGGACTTCTCTGCCTGTTCTGCTTCCTCATGGGGATCCCAATGTGTGCCACGGTTAGTTCTTCTCATTACAGTATTCCCATTCTTCCTTTTGTGGTGTAGGAAACATGGATAGATCATTATTTATCTGGATATTATCATTATTATTGTTGTTCTGAATGGAAGTCTATTTTATGTAATACAAACTTAGTATTTTATAGTAAATATTATTGTACAGTACTTTAATAAGATAATTATATTCTTCTGTCACTGTAGTATTACTTCTTAAATTCACAGCACTAACATATACAGAATATCTCAGGAAAAATATGCATAGCTTCAGCAGGGATTAATTGAGCTCATTCTAAGCTAAAGAAATTTATATAAAAAAATTCTATTTGAAATGATTATTGATTTACAATTCAAGATCATGTTTACAGTCAACATGAAATCTACTGCAGAATCCAACTCCTGTGTGAAAAATATCAGCCAGGAAATCTTTAACTTTGTTGGTAATAGAGGAAGATTGGGAGGTGTGGAAGGGTGTACTGTATATGAAATTTTTGTTGTTGGAATGATTATGTTTGTGTATGTGAAGAATAAATAATTAAGAATGCATCATTAAAGTTACCTCAGAATAGTGTCAACATGTGAAATATGTATAGGGATATACTGTACTATATGCATCCACTTCAACCCTCTGTTTCAACTATTGTAGATTGAACTAAGACCAGTGGTACTGTCCACTCAGAAGGCAGACAGACTAACAACTGTCTCACAGGGACTTCTCACTCATTATTACCCATCTACAGTACAGTACAGTACTCTTCAATAAATGTAGCTCAGTCCTCAGGAACCACATTGGCTAAACACAAAACATTTCATGCTAGGTATAAGCAAAGTAAAGACCTCTTGGAATTATGATTATTTTCCCAAGGATATCCTCTATATACGGTAAATGTTTTCAGACTGGACAATACATCTTCTACCTGATTGACAACTTTGGAGGTGGCACAGGAGTGTTACTGATTGCCATCTGTGAGTTGATAGCACTACACTGGATTTATGGTGTGCGACGCTTCAGTGAAGACCTCAAGTTCATGCTGGGTTATTCACCATCTATGTTTTGGAAAGTTTGCTGGGTCTTCATTGCTCCTGTTTCACTTATAGTAAGCACACTCAACTTCTGTTTTCTACGAGTCATACACTGACTTTTCCTCAACACTTGTGAGGGTGTTATACATATTAGATTAATGACTGCAAAACTGATTTATAAACTGATGTTTACAGTATACATATATATTTAGTACTGTATTATGTTTTTAATCCAGGAGACATGAGATATCAAAGGATGTAAGCAAGAAATTAAAAGAAGTAAGATAACTTTGCTCACTTGGACCTCAACCTTATTGAAACCATTCTTAGTTGCAATTCTCTTTTATTCCCTAGTTGCTGTTTATCTACTCTGTGGTGACCTGGGAGAATCCAAAATATGACAGAACCGTAGAATATCCTGAATGGGGAATTGCAATTGGCTGGGGCCTGGCAGCTATATCAGTTGGCATGATTCCTCTCTTCTTCATTATTATAACCTTCAAGAGGCTTGTCACTGGGGTAAGACTACTTTACTGTACTGTACTAATACTACATTTTTTTACATACTTCTTGTGATGTAATCCTAGATGAGATATTTGTGAACTAACTGCCTTCAAACCACCCCATAGCTTCCACCAACACCAACACCCCACAGCTCCATCCTTTATTATCTTTAGTCTATCTCTCCCTTTCTTCCTCACCACCTCAGTTCCCTCATCATTATACACCTTAGTCAGCCTTTCACTATCCATTACTTCCATGTTGCCAAATTACCCCAGGGTGTTCCTTTGGCACTCCAACACATCTCCCTACCAAGCTGTCCATAGATAGTGTACAATATGAACAACCTCAGTAACATAGACCCTTGCTTCAACCCCACTTGAGATTTATAGAACTTAATTCACCTTCCACAGATCCTGCCACTTTTGTGTCCTCATACATATATTATACTGCTTTCAGCATTGTGTAATCCACTTCAAAATGTCCCTAGGATATAAGTATTATTGCACAGGATTGTAGAGTATCAACTAACCTCCTCTCTCTCTCTCTCCCTTTTATTTTATTTTTTTTACAGAAAATCTCAAAGCTGTTCGAGCCATCATCTGACTGGGGTCCTGGGTGCCCTGAGGCAAGAAGGGAACTGCTCGCCACCCAGTCCACTTTTGGCATGAGCGAGACTAAGTTTGGCATCGATAACCCAGCCATGGAACAGCGATACTACCCTCAATAAATCCCCTACTCTCTCAACAGTTAATTTCCACCTTTGTAGTAGAACAAGTATTATATAAGTTCTGTTTGATTTTGTTGATTATATACAACAACACATTTTTTAGCTTCAATACCTGATAATGTGAGAGAAAGCAGGTTGGAAGTACAGTACATATATACAGTTTATTGTCTGCCCTTTACACATGCACTATCATCCCTCCTGTTCATAGCTCATTGTATATAATCCTATGTTTAATTTTACATAATTTTAATACAGCAGGACAAAATATCCAAGAATCTCAAAAAAAAAAAAAATGCAATGATCTTTATAAATAAGTTGGTACTGTAAATGTAGTACTGTACTACAAATATATGTGAAATGAATTGAGTACAGTGTGCAATGTATTATAGTACTATCAGGTACAGTAATCATTTTTAATCACAGTTTACTTGCCATTATAGTCATTTTATTATAGATTAAACATATATAGGTTTTAGCAGAATTTTTCCTTACTTTGTGACCACTAGGCTTCACAAGAGCTCACCACTTGAAGAAGACAAGGATAAAGCTGGTGCTGTAGTTGACTCAGAAACCCAAGGCCGAATGATTGATAAGGAATGACTTTCGAGTATCACAAAATTTCTATGACATCACTGTATACACACCATAATTAATTGATCTTGTTATGATCACACTTACAGTATATGGTTGAGGGGCCTTTTATGTTAACTGCAAATACAGACTACTAATTCCTTCAGACTATGCTAAGGAACAGGTTGTATCAGTATATCGGATATAGTTTCTGTTTTATAAAGCAGTTTGGTGTTAATGGTTACCCACAACTTTTTACTCGACTACAGATCCCTTAAAATATACAGGTTCAGCTCGTCCAAGCTCAGTTATGACAAGGTTTCATACATAGAACTAAGAGTCAGGTTAGTAGTGATAAAGAGTGTTAGCAAAAAAAATGTTCACTACAATAGATACCGGTAGTGTGTCAGCTCATTGCTACATTTTATTCTACATATATTATACTGAATCTTACTCCAAATGTTGTTAGGCATTAATGTTCTTGCAGCAAACTCTGTACTTTTTCTGAGATTATATACTTTGTTTTATTTTGTATCTCCAAAGGATCCAGTCTTAAGAATAGCCAAAGCTTTGTTGGCTCTTTTATGATATGCAATGTAGAAAGTTTTCTTATGTAAATTTTTAAATGATTACCAGAAGTGCTTTCAGATTATATATTGAAGAAATCAGTGTTTGGGTTTGTTAGACTTGAGTCACAAACTTCCATTCACTCCTTATCAGGCTTTGGTCATGCATGGCTTGTCCTTTACTGGATCAGGGTTGAGTCATGACCCTCCAGTCATTGGCAGGCTGCTTGAGGCATGACCTACTCAGCCACTTTCCGTCCATAAAACTAAGGGTAGTTTTATTAAATATTTTGTAGAAGGAATCAGATCAGAGTTAGCAGAGGTTGGCAACTTTTGGACTAAGTGGTTTGCACTGATAGAGATGACTACAATAATCACAAAAAAGTTTGAATACAGTGTAGGAAATGATAAAGCATCAGTACAGTACTGTGAAATACAATATTTTTTTCACTGACCACTAACACAGTACCATATAATTATCACCTTACTGTACTTCTGGAGCCCATAGCATATAATTTTTTTTTTTATAAATTAAAAAAAATTAAATCTTCATTGTCTTACCTTAGATATGTAGTTTTCAGTGCTAGCCATCTCTTTAATAATTATGGAACATTTTATTTCCAAGATGCTATTGGTACAGTTTTCTTATATACAGGTACTGTGTATAATTACTTACTATATTTTAATTACTTAAGTCACCTCTGTATTAATGATTCTGGGAATGTTAGTTTCTGTATTATGACCAGTATAGTCGGTAATATTCTATTATATATTTGAACCATGTTGATAGACTAAGATAAACTAGGATAATAGGTTTTAATATATTTTTATATGATGGTGCACAATTACAAGTCTTCTTGACACTTTTACCCCAGTGATATACTGTGTACCATATACAGAATATACTCACAAACTCATACATGTACTAATGTTAAGAATTTGTTCTGAAAAAAGACCCTTGAATTTTATATAATATATACAATATGTTCCAGAATTCAGAATTGAACAAGATACCTTGCTCAGAAAATAAACTTTATCCCAATTAATATGAGTCCAGGGCATTGTGACGGGTCCATACTTGTTTATTGATGAGCATCTAAGGAAAATATGTCTGTGTTTATAGTCTTGTCCTGGATTCTGCTTTTCTGCAGTGGAGGATCCAAAGAAAGAAGTCCTCCACTCAGTGTGTTGGGTGGATTGTGGAATAATGTGTTACATAAAGTGTTTGAAATTCCATACCTTATTAATACTTTTTCTGTACTGAATAGTGTACTGTATATGTACTGAAAGCTGTGTGTGCATCATCAAAATGACTGTACTGTACATGTATATTATATAGATGGCAAAAGCTGGTCTTGGGTAAAGTTAAAGCTCATCCTAAATATTGCTGGCCTAAGCCTTGATACAACAGGTACACAGTCATGGTCTGCATTGAATCATTAATAACCAAATGGCTACCAACATCAGTAGACTCTTAAAACTGTAATACAGTATTATTTGACCCCCAAAGTAAGAGAGATTACAACTTATTATTTTACCTAAATTGTATGGACACTTACAGTATAGGGAATGGGTAGTTCTATGGTAAGAGTATGAACTACTTGTTTGGATGGAATTATTTTTTATTGACTGACATACATCAATACCTGTGGTGCCTTACAATGGTGTTGAGGGTCAAGCTTTGAACAAGGTACCTTGTTCTTTTTTTTATTCATGTACAGTATTGTATTTTTACTTAATTATATTTTTAGAATATTATTCATGGCTGATTTTTGTCATGTTTTACTACTTAATAAATCAATTATATTTGTATTATAGTTACCTGTACAGTGTACTGTATTCTGTACCCCAAAAGAAAATGTTGAAAATGTTTCAGTAAGTGCATCTAGTACCAGATGAGAGAGAAGCTTTACTCATTTCCTTGGGTATTTTTACATATATTTAAGCTCACTACTATCAGAAATCAAAATTGAATTATTTTTAATGTGAATTCTATTTTAAGCATCATATATAAGTCAAGTCATAATTTAAATAAAAAATTCAGATATTACAAAGTACTGTAGTTGCATCTACTCTTCCCTCTTTTTTTTACATAATTATTGCCATACTCAGTCTCTTTCTTGTTCCTGTACAAGAACTGGGTGTTCTATAATAACATGCCTATACAAGGTTGTCGACATGAAAATTTGACTCCCAGTAAACACACATTAGGTCATTGGGCAATCATTCTTCATGCACCACCTTGTACAGTCGTGGACAATATTAATCATCCACGTTGGGGAAGACTCAGGTAAACGTTTGACAGCTTCCCTCTGTTTGTAATCTGAGAAACTTTCCAATAAGTAGGTCCACGACTGTACATATAATGATTCAACTTGTGAAAATCTCAAACAGGGTAAATATAATGTTGTGTAACTTCTTTTTTTATATTACATCTTAGTGAGTTTTTTGGGTACTGTACTAAATTCATGTACAGTATATAACAATGCTCATAATTATAATATATCACTGTACCATTTTTCTTGATGGCCATTGCTTATGTGATGTGATGTGTAGTTGAAGTTCAGGTGCTTCCCTGGTTTGCATGACAGCTCTCCTATACTAGTACAGTACTGTATATCAAAAGAGATTATGTTTGAGTGAGAGGTTTTCTTTTACTTCCCTTAGTCAACATACAGTAAACTATATAAGGAAAAATAAACTCACGCTCGCCTGTGGAACATAAGGTGGACACAGAAGAGGCTTCTTTTTTGAATGCCAAAAGATAGCTGAATAGTCAACAGACCAACCTGCTATGCATAATGGTCTTTGTTGGGGATTCCTCATACTTGATGGAGTATTGTATTGTATGTACAGAAAAAGCATAACACTCTATTTTCTAATACATAATTATATGCCAACAATTGTCTTACTACATGAACACAATACTGTAGTGGCAAATGAGGATATTGGGTGGGCTTATTGCCTTTGGTCCTCACTTATATTAGTACAGTACAGTATAAAGAAACTGTTGACCCAAAGAATTTATATTTGCCGGAAAAAAATATTTAGTAATACATGTATTTTAAAAATTGGTAATACTGCACTTCTATGGTATTTGTATGCATGAATGACACATATTAAATTATTTCAATGTGACAGATGGGATTGGAAGGTGCACTGCAAAAGAGTATAATGTATTTTGTTTTAATTTCACATGGCATATTCTCTGCATATCTAAGCTGTAGTGGCATTGATGAATCGGATAAGGAAGCCAGGATTTTGGATATGTTCAATATACAGTACAGGGGTGTATAATTAAAAGATCTATTTGTGATAAGTTACATGAGACTGGAGGAATTATAATACTGTTTAGAGTGGTATACATGTCCATAGGTTAAACAAAAACACAAATACAGTATCAGGAAGCAAAGATTCAATAGTTATCATATGAACAGACTACCGTAGTTATCACAGCAAAATTCAGGTTTTGTCCAATGTAACATTTTGTATCAAGGAAAATTGTACTAAAACTCTTTTGCTTTGTACTGTATATGATTGTAAGAGAAGTTTAAAAACTGCAGGATTGGTATGGCTGTCTCAGCTGTCATCAACTTTCAGACTTATTTAGAGTACAGTATGATAAATGAAAGTTTTATAAAGTAATTTCATTATGCTCTATGAATATACAATAGGCTCTATGCTTTTCCACACCTATATGACAACATTTTTATTTCATTTTATTGTAATTCATGACTGCCTTCAATTCACTTTGTTTGATAACTGGTCTGAGTTAATGGTGGTACAGTATATAATTATAACAGTAATGTGGGAAAGTATTTATAATGAAATATTTATGTAAAACAAAACATTGAATTCCAGCTAGTTAGCAACTATTCCTCAACATGATACTTTATGTATTTGAACACTTGTAAATACTTTTTTGGAATGAAATTTTACAAAAATTATTGAAGCAATATCTGAATAAAGCATATACTATAGAATGAAGTTTATCATTACTGTACAGTACTGTATTTCTATACTGTACAAAAAAAAAATGCTGATATTTATTAAGAGTACATAAGTACTGTATATGGTATATTAAGAGTACATATGTTATTACCAGTACATGTCATAATTTCCCTCACATATTCATATTAGACGAGTGTTAATTATACAGTACAGTAATCTATATGATACAAATTATACAATAGACCAGAGTTTTGAAAGTAGGGTCATATTCAAGAATATTGATGGTTTATACGATGGTGTGTTACCAGTACGATGGCTTAATTGTTTTATCTATGGAGCCATCGTATGTACAGTACCACAAATGTTCTTGAATAGTGTAATGGTATTGTGAACTTCGTCTGGCTTTGGGCGATATGCAAGAACGTCCGTGGTACCGATACGATGGCTCTGTTGTTTGTTTATTTGTCTATGGAGTCGTCTTACCGGCACCATGCCATCGTATATACCATGAATGTTCTTGAATATGGATGGCTCCTTGATTCTCTGAGTTCTCTCTCTCTGTTGATTTAAAGAATAGTCAGTTAATTTTATAGCAAGGTTTTACAAAATAATTATTACAATAATAAAAAAAAGACTAATACAACATTGAAAAAAAATTAATAACATTAGTTAATTAATTAGTTTTAAAAAATAGCTTCACCACGTTAAATATGCTGCTACGACAAAAAAGTTCGTCTCTTTCTGAAATACGGGAAGTTATATGATTAAAAAGCTATAAAATATTATCAAAGTATCGTAGAGTTATATAGATTAAATCTAAAACTTATCCTAATACCTATTAATTGTTTAGATGAAAGTGAGAGATTGAGAAGGAACCGAATCCTTATGAACCGATGCAACAAAGAAGACAGAGAAGCAGTGTTGCCAGGTACAGGGAAATTACTCTGTTTAGATCATATTTTGAAGTCCACACAGGGAAATCATATAAAGATTTTTCAAGAGTAATAAGCAGGAAAATTTCTACCGGACGAAAGCCCACAAAGACCGTCAAATGTTCAAGAGTAAATAGGGAATTATTGAAGTAAAAAGGGAAATTCTGATGTTGAAGCTGGGGAAATTTTGTCAAACAGACCTGGCAACACTGCAGAGAACAACAACAACGTGTGGCGGTGTGTCGAAAGAAGCTAAAGTCAAGAAAAAATGGCAAATTTACACATATTTACACAAGGTAAGGACATATCACTATGATTTACTGCTTTATATGGTGGACTATAATGTGTACAAGTATATATAGTGATTTTTGAGTTGGTAATAACATGAATATTGGGGATTATAATGCTTTACAGTTAAGATGGTCTGGCGGCCATTGAATTATTATAGGGTCATGGATGGTGGACATTGACTTTGACTTTTTTGGTCTATATTGAAAGATTATAATTTTGAAATGTTGATAATGTGAGTGTAGTACAGGTGTGGTTATTCCCATAGTTTATACATCACATAACGTTAGGTATTATTAGTGAGAAAGGTAACTAATGATATAAATGTCAAAATCGTTCTAACGTTAAATCGGATACGGTTAAACACTAAAAAGGGTAAATATAGAATGAATTACCGTTATTGCGTATGGTTTTTCTACCTTAATTACCCACTAATTTAGACCATTCTAAGACTTTCTTTTCCAAATGCCCCATTTCCAAGATATGCAAGGGTATTTTGAAATTAGCCAGACCTTACCTAACCTAACCTAGACCGCATCAAACTACCGGGACCTAACCTGGGCAAACTACCGGGAAATAATCGTGATAAAGTACAATAAATGACTGGGGAAAAATACTGGGACCCAGCCGGATCTGGCAACACTGCTGCAAAACGGTAATTCTTTCAATAAATACCCTAAAAAATTATATTGGTTAATTATGGTTTTGTTTTGTCCGATAGTAAAGTCAAACCAATATAACTGAATGGAGTACTATCTATCTATAGCTCTGATGCCTTGTTCCCTCCGGGAACTTCCCCCAAGGGGGTGGCCACGGCAGAAAAGTCTCCAGTACCTATTTCATTAATGCTATGTTAAGGAAGACGGTACCAGGCTACCAGGAAGACTGTATATTATTTTTTTTTCTGTGTAACTTACAGCACTTGGAAGCCGTTGGAGACATTTATATCTCCGGGTGCCATATGACCTTGCTGTTGTGGCACCAATTATCAATCAATTATTTTATACCTTGCCAGAGAAATAATTATGTGTTATAGTGCACCTAGTTTCCCCTAGTGTTCTCAGGTCTTGATTAGGTAAAGAAGGTCAGGTTTGGGTCATTTAAGAACACAATTAGTTATTAATTACAGTAATTACATTTCCCAGACACAGTGCATTTGAATATCTGGTTAATGGAAGCTTTCTTTTATTTATATAATTTCTATATTTTTGTAGATACATAATGTACCCTAGTTAGTACTGTACAGCCTCTTATATGATGACTCCTCTCTTCTGCCTTTTTGGGTCAAGGTGTTTCCTTCCTCTTCTTTGTCGTGGTGGTTGGTGAGTTGACTGGAGGTGGTTTGTATTATGCAGTCACCCAGTAAAGTGATGGAAAGATACTGAGTAGTTGATTAAAACTTCTATTGTATAAATGTTGCAATATCTATAATGATGTTAACCTCATCATAACACTCGGTGACTGATGTAATCTGAATACAGTAACTCATCATTTTGGGGGTAACTATACAGTTAATAAAATACTGAATGCTACATATTTCTCCCAACTATACCACAAAATAAATCCTGTCATTGAGGTCATCAGTTGTTTGTTTCCTGGCATAGTTTGCAGGAATCAATAGCCCTAGACTCCCCTGGACCCCTCAGATATATACAAACAATATTGTAATGTTAAACTCGATTGGTCAAAGTTTACCACCTTACCAAATTACCCAATACCCATCAACAAGCAAATAAATGGTATTGATTATGAACAGTTACCATGAGCCACTATGTGCCTCAAATTGTGAATTTTATTATATTTATGGCTTTTTAGATAATGTTTTTTTAATTTGATCTTTTTTATATATTTTACTGGAGTTAATCAAGTTCTTTTAGTTTGTGTTTTTTCAATCATGCTGCCTATCCCTTTAGGGTGGTGGAGCCTGTTTGGTGTGCGTAAATATTTTATTAATGATGTAGATGCCTAATGACATTAATCAAATCAATCAATCAACCATGAGCCACTGAAAAATGGACTATAGCTGAGAGGGATTAGAATTGTTGTCAGTGCTTCAATAATGGTTCTTCGAGCAGTCTGTAAAGGACTTGTCGAATGCTTTAGGTGCTTTCATTATTTTATTAAAATTAGGCTTTAGTGCAGACCACAAAAAATTACTTAATGTAATTATTTCAGAGGATAAACACTGGAATATTAACAGCACAGTATATAGTGTTATTTGGCTGAAAGGAAAGTACAGTAGTGCCATTTTACCATGTTGAAGTTAGACTAAGCAAATATAGTTCATGGTACTGTGTATTGTATACACCATATACCGGTACTCAAAATTATGTGTTTATGGCCTAATAACTAGGTACAGGATTTATATACAGTAGTATTTTAAATTTTAATTCAATACAGCAATTGTATTAATTCCATTTATATTAATGTAAACTATATTCCTTTCCAGTGTGTGCCAACTGACAAGACCGGACTTCTTGGCCTTTTGTTATTCGGGAACATTAGTTTACTCACCTGATTTGCCTGGCTCCAAGATTATATGCCAGCTAGATACTGTATCAGTGTCTGAGTTTAGCCACCCTGACTCCTCCGGCTCACCAGTCATCCACCAGGACCCTAGATGACCCTCCTGGCTCCACCTGACTCAAAGATCATCTGCCAGCCAAGTACCCAGGTCAGTCACCTTAATCCTTTTGAGACTCCAAACTGACTCGCTCATTAATTGTCAATTTTTTACCCATGATGACTCGACCTGGCTCCAGAAGCGATAAAGACATCAGGAGGTCTTGTGGCCTAACCTCTCCACTCCTGCATATAGTTTGATTCATTTGCAACTATTGTAAAGGATAAAGCAACAATGTCCATCTATCTTTACAGTAGACTCTTTATATAATTATCCCTCTAACACACACATATTCACCAATAAATGTTTTTTCATGCTCATATTATTCATTACCATAAAGATTAAGTGATCTACTGTGCTTGTGTTAAGGGAGGAGTTTTAGTTATGGTAGTATTTGAACGAGGTCTTCCTGAATGTATATGGTAAATAGTTACATGACATTTATCTACATCTATATTTATCATTAACACAGACCAACTTCTTTTTTTGGTAATAGAACTGAAGGCAAAGAAAAAAAGGCCAAAGCAGCCCTAATGTTATAGTGCCTTGATATAATATACTCTGTACTCTATTGCAATGTGGGCTTGTCCAGTGAGAATCCACCATTAATATTTAGTATTGGACAGGAGGTAACTGTTTCATTGGCATTATTTGCACATTTTGAAAATTTAAGGGGCAGTTCCAAGTCAGTGTTCCCTAGAATATAGGCCTTCTATATTGTTACATTCACATCATACTTATATTGTGTTGCTTCTTCCTGGCTAGCTGGGTATAGGTATCTCATACACTTTGAAAGAACTTATTGACACCTTCATTGCAGTTCATTGTGCTGCTGCTTGAAGTGTTGAGGTGACATCACTCGGTGAGTTACAATTGTTTGTTTTGTAGCATCCAGTACAGTAGTTGTATGCATGTTGAGTCATGATCAAAAGTCCTGCATCAGGTATATAAAAGTGAGCCATTTGTGAGAATCTTATGAACCATTTCTTAAAGATCAATTGATAGAATATTTCATAATTTTTGAGGACGTTTCAATGTGTATGAAAGATGCAAGCTAGGGGAAAAGGTAATTGGTGTAGGATGCGGGGTTGTTGAGAGGGTAAAGCATAAAACAATGAGGTGCTTTGGACATATTGAGAGATTGCAAGTTGTAGAGTTTAGAAAGGTGTATGGGAGTGAAGTTGTGGGCTCAGGTGTGAGAGGCGGATCACCTGACAACAGGGAGAACAGGATGGAAGAATACACTAGTGTGAGTGGAAAGGAAGAGTGCTGCAACAGAGAACTGGAGAGACTAGCTGTAACTATCCCTATGGTGGGGGGGGATCCCTATAGATAGATAGTTTGTTTCATTTGAGTCCCTCCTCTCTATCATTGCTGTTGCAATGTCAATATCCTATCTCCTGCATTATGAAAGCCCGAGCCCAGTATTTATTCATTCATTTTGAGTGGCTGATAATTGACTCTGTACCCCTTGGTGATAAATTCTGTCTAATCTCGGTTAGCTCCTTCACTATGCGTTGTGAACATTTTTCTTCAGCTACTGCAACACTGACTGACAATTTTTCATTACTATTATTATTGTTTATCAATAGTGAGTTCACAACGATTATACCAAGTGATAAGCCAAGGGGTAATTAATATCCTCCATTGGAACAATGAAGGTTAATTCATCCAAACTCTGCCATGAAACAGACCTTTCTGTATATTGTTGGTTACTCTGTCTTGTACCACATTTGGATATACCAGTAGCCTATGTATCATCCTCAGTTCCATACTCCAGTGATAAAATAGAAAAAAATCACTATATTCCCTTCGTGATTGCTATGTAGGCTAAAACCATGTAGCCCACTGTCTTGCAAACTGTGCTAAGGAACAGGTTAGCTCAGTATAGTTTAGTCTTGTGCTACAGTTTGGAGGAATCCATACTCAGACAGATATCAAGTTTGAGTCTTCGTGAAGTTAGTAGATAATTATTTGTATTGAATAGGTAATCATCTCTTTTCCACCCTCTCATTTTCTAATAGTTGTACAGAGCTGAGTTATTAATACTTCTTTCTTTATTCCAGGTTGGCAGAGTCTTCTCCACCATTTCAACTTCACCTCTCCTCAACTACCACATCTCTCCCACTTCAGTTCCTCCCTTCTTTTTGTCTCTCACCTTACTACTAACCAACCCTCTCAGCATTACTATAACCTGTGTGTGTTAAAGCCCCTTCCACACGAGAGGAAAACAGACGGAGGGCACGAGCAACCGAGTGGAATTTTATCGCTTTCTACCAGTATTACCAGATCAAACAGTCCCCGACAGGCATTAGCCACTCGTGCCCACCCACCCACAAAATTGGTAGGAGTGTTTGTCCTGTTTGATATGGTAACACTGACAAAAAGTGAGAGAATTCCACTCAGTTGCCCGTGCCTGCCATCTGTTTGTCTCTCGTGTGGAAGGGGTTTTAATTGTATAAGTAATATGGTTGAGAAGGGATATGGGGGTTGCAGGGAGAGGGTTGTATATTCCCTCCCACCTGCTTCCTCCAGCTTTCCCCTGTCTCTTCCCTCCCTCCCCAATCAGTACCACACCAGGTGTAGATGTATGCATGTATACAGGGTAGTGCAGAAGTTCTCCCTCAGGTAGAGACATCATTTCACCTGGTGGGAGAATATTTTGAATCATCCTGCATATATGTTCCCCTTTCCTCTCAACCCCACCACCTTTCCTGCTATTACTTACCTCTGTATCTCCAGAGATTGCAGTGGTTGTGAAAACTTTGCCTTTGCTTCCTCAGGTAACTATAAAATTATATATTGTGCCTCACCAACACTTTACTGTAGTTTATTCTTGGTGTCATAGGTACAGTTGCAGTCAAGTTTCTTTTCTCCTACTCTTTTCTATCTATCTATAGCTCTGATGCCTTGTTCCCTCAGGGAACTCCCCCAAGGGGGTGGCCACGGCAGAAGTGTCTCCAGTTTTTCTTTCCAACTCTCCCTCCTTACTTGGTCCAGTCCTACTCTGCCCCTCGTTTCTCTCTCTTACATACTCTTCCACTCTGTTCTGCCATCTAACCGGAGGTCAGACTCTCACACCAGGTCCCACAACTTCACTTCCATACACCTTTACAAACTTATCACCTTGCATTCTCTCTACATGACCAAACCACCTCAGTGTATTATGCTTCACCCTCTCCACACAAATTGTGTTCTCACTCATACCACATCTCTCCATCCCACCTAGAAACTCTCCACTTGCTCTTTTCAAGTAACTAATTTCCACTGCATCTATTATAGACTGATGAGCCCTACTCCATGTCCATGTCTCTGATGCATATGTCAGTGTTGGCAGGATTATACTATTTTGTAGTCTCATTTTCACCTCCATAATCCTCCCCAGTGATCTTATGACCTGTCTACCCCTCATTGCTCTCTCTAGTTTCTCCTCCATCCTCTCACACCTCCGAGTTTTCTCACACTTCGTCCCAGTTGGTACTCCCACTCTGTAGGGTGTGGCAAAGTCGATCACTTCAGTTTCTGCTCTCTCAAATACCTTCAGTTTCCTTAGTTTACACAGACTGAAACTTGCCACTAAGGACCAATTTACTTAGGCTTTCATCTCTCATACAACCATCCATATATATATATATATTAAAAACCCATGGTGACAACACTAATATTAAAACTCATTTGGACCATTTTCTACTCGTACACATGCTTTTGCATCTGCATAAAAGGCCTCAATGCCTTTCAGGAATGACCCACCATAAATTCTCAACACCTCTGTCATAGCTCTCCTATCAACTCTATTGTATGCCTTCTCCAAGTCCATACCAAGACTTCAAAATGGTCGGAGTCTTGGACCATTCCTCTCACTACTTTAGCATCCATCACATCCTTCTGTAATCTTTCATCCACAGCTACATAGTCGATTAAACTCTTTTGTTCTAGCATGCCTTCTCTTCCATGTATACTTGTGTATCATCTTGGGCTCAAAGAAGTTATTAACCAAGAACAACAGATGTCCACCAGATACTTGCCATTCACACCCCATTTACCAACAATGCTTCCTACTTTCTCATTCATGTCACTTATCATTACAATCCTCCTACCACTCTCAAACACCCATTCAGCTCCTCCCAGAAATCTTTCATCTTCTCTCCCCTTCTTGTTCCTAGGTGCATATGCACATACCCATCAATACTTTACTAATTTAATCTTCCCACACCATCCATATACATCTACTCCCTTGGTGACACCAGTACTGCACACCTCTCCCTCTTCCTTTACACTTATCCATTTCTGTCCAAACTACACCTCCCTCCTCCAGCCTCTTTTCTAAACTCATAATAACTAACGGATTTTGAAGTTGAGTACTGTATTTAAGTGGTGGCATGTATGTGTGTATACACGCCACCACAAAAATACTTGGCTTCAAAATCTATGTTATTATATTAGTTTATAAATAAGTAGGACAGGAACTCCTGTCTGCAACTGTACAGTTGCCATCAGATGGCTGGTGTTGTATCTGGTATCAAGTGATATATATGAACTGGACCAAAATTCAGTAGTTTGCTTGGGTGAAACAAACCCAGTGATTAGTTAATAATTTGCAGATTTAACTTTTCTGCAATGAATATCATGCAAAACAAGTTTGTTGTTGTATGAGGTGGTCTCGAGTCATCAGATGACAACTGTACATTGTAGGTATTATATTGTGCTTTACATTCAATAAAATTACTTTACTTGATAATATCTTTCTCAAACCTTTATAAAGTTCAATAACAGTCAAGAAAAACATATTTTGGTTTAATAGACACAATGAGATGAACAAAGAATTAAAGACTGCAATTATTAGACAAGGAAGATCAGAATAAATCCAAGAATGGGAAAAATCATGCCAAGAGATTTAAAGATGTAATATAATACTGTAGTAGAAGAGCCTCCGATCAAATGGAAAATACAATTTTCAGGTGCTAAATCTGACAATTAAATAATGGGTCTGAGAAACTAAGAATATAGAAAATGGGATGCAGGCAAATATAGATTTGAGAAAAGAAGAATACTGACCTAGGCCTGAAAGACACTGTAGGATTAGGGGGGTGACAGAGGTAGGACAGCAAGCATGAACGAATTAGAGGGAAGGAGGGACATTTGAAGAATTCTAGTGGTTCAAAGGTGTACAAAAAACATTAAAAATGACTAACAAACCAAAATGAAAAATTACTTGCAAGTGAAGTGGGACTTAAGAAATTACTAGAATACACTATTGCCCATCTTCTGTACAAAAGCTCAAAGAAGTATCCTTCTAAATCTATATTTAAATATTATACAAAACAAAGGGAGATGTGGAAATCGTACTCAAGACAACAGAGCTATACTGTTCATTTCCATATCCCTTTGACTCCTCTGTAAGGATAATATTTTGAGCAATTGAACATGTAACCTAACTTGTGCACCACACTACATTTTATCCAGTCTCGGACACAAAATTCCCAAACAAGTTTCAATTACCGGTGTTTTATAACACTTCAGCTCTTGGTTTAGCATACTATAAAACGTATGGATTTACAGATAGAGAGCCAGGTAAGCTACTGGTTTGGAAATTTGTGCAAATGAATTATGGGGTACAAAATGTTCCTGGTAGCCACAATCAATATATTGTGCCTACCAAGAACAGAACAGTGGAGTTAAAGCAAGCAATTCATTATTAGGATTAAGGCATTCCTGACAAGGCACTAAATGAAGGCAACCATTCAGCTCTGATTGTAAGAAAGCAACATGGTAAACCTTTGTGTGAAATTAATTGCTTGCTCTAGCAACTCTGATCCAACATACAGTAAAAAGAAAAAAAATTCTGTGATTGTACTG
This sequence comes from Petrolisthes manimaculis, assembly GCA_034508575.1. NCBI lineage: Eukaryota > Metazoa > Arthropoda > Malacostraca > Decapoda > Porcellanidae > Petrolisthes > Petrolisthes manimaculis. The sequence continues at coordinate 50,730 of JAWZYT010005630.1, forward strand.
TACAACTTGAGTGGAACATGCTGGGTTCCAAGCAGCACCCATTACCAATAAACCAGTGGTTCCTTGGCCGGTTGCCTTCGAAGAAACAGATCTACCAGACTTGGGACTGCTCGGCCAGACAGTCTGGGGAACTACAACAACCTATACCCTTCAGACCATACACCCCTACAGATAATCACAGGCTACACAGCCACCACACCTTCAGACCACCTACACCATGAACTCAAGTCCTCAAGATCAAGGATCACCTTGACATGAGAGGCACACAAACACTTGCTGCAGCTTCTATAAACCCACACCTTCCACTACACTACATGGCAGAACACCCACACATGCCAAGGAACATCAAAACAACACCCAGTACATGATACCATACACAAATACTATCATCTCTTATACCATGCCCACCCCAAACCAGTTTCCAGAAACATATCCATAGTCAAATCACTCACCAATCCATCCAATACTCAAGAACAACACTCAGCTGCATGAACGACCTCCTGTCATCCACCCATCTGAATCCTTCCTTTCCCCATGAGAACAGAGTTCACCTGGCCAGGCTGCGATGTGGCCACCACCCGACCCTTCTGGAAGGAGCCAATGCAGATACCTGTCCAGGATGCAACACAGCACCAAATTCTATTAAAAACATTATGGAAGACTGCAATGCACACAACTACACTCGCCAACAACACAAAATACACCCTAAGGGCACTGTGGGAAAGATACAGTACTATGCAGGGGACTGTTTTAGGTGATGATGCTGGTAAGTGAAATACTATTCTGAAGAGGTTAATGCATATTCTAATTGAACTGTACTATAGATTCATGTGCACAACTGAACACTTATCGCCAAAAATCCTCTTGCCTCTCCGGTTTGATGTTGAGCTCTGAGCTTCCATGTTGTGAATCCCTTCAAATATCTATTAAGCTTGATACAATGGGTGACCTGATTCAAAACACCATGAATATCACAGTTCAAAATCAGAGGAAAAATAAGGCTTCTGGTGGTGACTACATGTACTATAAGCTCCATAAACTAACAGAAAAGAAAACCCTTATGATTATTTCCCACATTTAGTAGGCAGTATCCCACTACTGAGATTGGATAAGTGATGAATGGAGGGTTAGGAAGGAGTGAATAAATAAATAGTGGAAATAGTGCTGGGTTAATAATAGTAGTTGGTTTCAAACCTGATGTACTGGTCATACTGTACTAACATTTTCGGTACCCTTACAGCATGAAATATTTTATTATTGTACAGTATATTATTAGTAACGCCCGCCTGAGCAGCTGTCCAGTTTCCGTCTCTCTGTTAAGGCTTTAACGATGTGAATAATTTACCTAGGACCCTTAATTTTGGTGTTGATACAGGAAAAGGGATTATCTCTCATCAAGTTTGAACACAGTCAACATTTGATCTACCCTTTGACCAAAAATAACAAAATAGGTCATTTACAGATTCTTTTTTTTTTTTTTTAAACTGTGGTACAGTTACGGAAGGGAGTTTCTTTACCCACTTGGGTCCCTCTATACCAGAGTTAACACCATCATCTCATTTCATGTTTTGAAGGTGACTGATGTATAAACAAAAACTTAAAATTATATGAAAAGATATCCAAATATGCACACTCCATCAATTCCTCATTGAATTCTTCAAATATATTGGTATATACAGTAAACATCATTCATTCACTTAGTTGATCATAGTCCTCTCAAAATATCAATGTTATTTCATTAACCTTTTGGCAGGCCATCTATAAATCGACTTCTTTGTTATAAATTTTACTCTTAACTTGCTTCCATTACTATACAAAAGGTATAGAGGAACCCCATGGGGGTAAAGAAACTTCTCTCCGCAGCTGTACCATTTAAGATGGATTTTGCTTTGAATATGATGCAGTACATCATTTCCACTATTTTGACTCAAATTCTGTCTGAGACCAAAGGTCAATGTCATTTTAACCCTTAAAGCATGGGGATATCGCGTGTGTCTGGTCTCCAGCAAACAAATTTTGGTGGCTTATAAACCGCTAAACCTAAATAAATAAATGATACAGTACATGATATTGAAATAGAAATCTACAGTTATCTCCTGATGTATTGTAAATACTATATGGACATCTGTAAGACGGTTGTAGTCCAACTCGGCCCATTGCCAACTCGGCCCATTGCCAACTCGGCCCATTGCCAACTCGGCCCAAAACCAACTCTGCCCATCATGTACCAACTCGGCCCACCATATAGAAATAATATAAGACTGAAAACGTATACTTATTTATTTGAACCAACTCGGCCCATTACCAACTCGGACCATAAGAAACCAAGTCGGCCCACCAAACAGAAATAATACAAAGACTGAAAACTTGTAGTTAAAATGTTAGGAGTCAATATACAATCAAAAGCATAAAAGTTAAAATACTAAAATACAGAAGATGCATCTAAAAAAAAAGCTAAAATAACCAAAAGGTGAATTAAGAAAGTAAAAGGTAAAATGTTAAAAAGAAAACAAAATATGCAATAATATATACATTGTAAAGCTAAAAATATATTTAAGAAAAGCTAAAAGATAAGAATTAAGCATTGACAGCAACGTGATGGGAAACTGCTTTAAGTAATTTTTTCGCAGATCTTTGGCCATTATTAAATTCCTCCCATAGTTTAACAAGTTGTCCATGATGCTTAGTGTAGTTTGCGCTTTGTCTTCTTAATACTTTTCCATCCGACAATAAGCGCACCTGCAGTGTTACGAACTTTGCTTCGTCATGTAGGAGTTTAATAAGGAGGTAAAAATTTAGCTGGCCTTTCCTCGCCTTCAAATTGAGCCTGTTGTGCCAACCTTCAACATCGTTATTAGTTCTCACACTCCTTCCAAATACACACCAAGCGGTTGGTGGCCAGATATATGAATTGATCCATGTATTTTTAATATAATCTAAGAGGTTAATTATTTGTTGTGAACCATTTGCTTTTCTATAAAATCTAATGTCTGATGCAGGTCGAAAAACATCTTGCATAGCTTTTTCCTTTATAAGCATTGACACTTTGCTTGCCATTGCAGGACAGGCTTCTGGCGGATGACAGTGCTCACTATGTCCTCTGATGAATGTATTCTCCACCTCCTTAATGGTCATTTTGCAAGTCATACTTTTATTTCGGACCGCACATCGCCAATGAATGCTTGCATTTGTTTGTCGTTTAAGTGTATACGAGTAACCCAGGCTGTCAACAAGCTTGTGCTTGCCTCTCTGTGTTGACGTACATACTTTTTCATAAGTTATGTTCTGCGTCTCGGGAAAATTATTATCTGCAGATTCGTTCACTGAACAGACACTGATAGTAGAGGCTGCTTCTTCAGGAGATTCAATACTTATATTTTGTGCCTGTTGGTAGTTACACATGTGACATAACCAGTCGATATCCTGTCCCGTTCTCACTGCCGTTCTATATTGCTCTCTTGTAATACCAGTTCCGCAGGTTCTGTGTTGCCATGAACTGCACCCTTCACACAGTAATGCTTCCTGTAAAATTATTATATTAAAAAATTTCCAAGAAGGGAAAATTTATGTATATATATATATTTATTTTTTTTAATGTTGTTGAGACTAATATCAGGCCACTTAAAATCAGTTTTTCTTTTTTTTTTTTTACCTGTCGGGGACGCACTACATTCTTACAAAGTAAACAGTTATTCTCCATGGTGTGCTTACTCCTCGAAGTCAAAGCAAAATCTAACCCTGACATGACCCGTCACCCAGACTAAGGTCACGCATTTTGGTGAAAAATTGATTCAGAACAGATACGTCATGAACCAAATCTGAACCATTTCTTTTCATTGAAAGCGTCATTCAAGTGGTCGGAGGTTTTAATTTAAATGAACTCAATCTGAATCACATCTTCCATTACATGCATAATTCAAGTGATCCGAGTGTTATGAGCCGAGTTGGTCGAGATGATGGGCCGAGTTGGCAATTCAAATGCTCCGAGATGGCATTTCACAGTGGGCCGAGTTGGTCGAGATGATGGGCCGAGTTGGTAATTCAAGTGGTCCGAGATGGCTTTTCACAATGGTCCGAGTTGGCAATGGGCCGAGTTGGACGCATACCCTGTAAGACATGTAGCTACCTCAGTATGACCACCACATAAAGCACACTTTTACACTGATTTGAATAGCATTTAGAAAATTTCTGCTCTCCAGAGCCCAAGTCCAGTGTTTTCCTGCCATTGTAAACATTGGACAGTCCCGGTAGTCTGCCCAGGTTAGGTCCCGGTAGTCTGCCCAGGTTAGGTCCCGGTAGTCTGCCTTGGTCCTGGTTTGGTTAGGTCAGGGTAAACTAAATTATCTCCTCACAATATTATGGGCAACAATCAATAGAACAAGTAAAAATATGCATGAAACTGTATAAAATATGGGAAACATCCAGGTGGACCTCTTATGCAGAATTACCATGACGTTTGATGTCAATCGTTCATACACGAGAAAATAGTAAAGATAAAGAATAAATTGGTAAACTAACTAGGGTTGTGTATCGTCTGATAATAAAGTTGGAACAAGAAAAGGTAAAAAAAAAGGGGGGAGGGTCCTATCTCCCAAAACATAAAATGCGACGGCCTTGAACAATAAATGCATTAAAAAAAAACTATAAAACATTGCAATCTGCAAGCCTTCAGTCCAAACCAGATTATGGTATTTTTACAGTAAACCTGGGTTCAGTAAAACGTATATATTAGTATGTTTTACCACTAATTAGGACCATTCTAAGACTATTTTCTTCAATGGTGTTTCTCTCGGAAATGCCCCGTTTTCGAGATATGCCCAGTTTTCATACCCCATACAAACTTGGGGGAGAGCCTGGGAATCCGGGGTTTTGGGTGGGAGAAAACACGCTGTACACTATGGCGTTGCCTTTATAATACAGTTTTTAACTTTGTTTATCTTAGAAATGACTCGTTTTCGAGATATGCCCCCGTTTTCATACCCCATACAAACTTGGGGGAGAGCCTGGGAATACGGGGTTTTGGGTGGGGGAAAACACTATCAGTGTTGCAAATGTTGTAATATTCACGCCACTTGTGGCTGTATTGGCTATATTTTGTTTTGGGAATACTGTGTTCCTGGATATTTACCCGGTAACTTCTATTTGTTATAACGGTTTTATGCCCAGGTTAGGCCCGGTAGTTAGCCCAGGTTAGGTCCCGGTAGTCTGTCGTGGTCTATTATAGGTTAGGTTAGGTTAGGTCAGGTTAGGTAATACTAATTCCCAAAATAACCATTTGATTTAAATATCTAGCCCAACCCAAGCCAACACGTGTTGTAACGCTGCTGTTTGGGCTATAATTGTATTTTATTGTATCGGTCTCGAAAACTTTGTTATTTCGCTTTTATTTCCGGTTTCAAGTGTTTATTTAAGACAATTACATATTATAAAGGCAACACCATAGTGTACAGCATGTTTTCTCCCACACCCAAAACCCCGGATTCCCAGGCTCTCCCCCAAGTTTGTATGGGGTATGAAAACTGGGCATATCTCGAAAACGGGGCATTTCCGAGAGAAACACCATTGAAGAAAATAGTCTTAGAATGGTCCTAATTAGTGGTAAAACATACTAATATATACGTTTTACTGAACCCAGGTTTACTGTAAATTTACCCAGATTATGGTCCAACACTAGACTATTACCTAAATCTGACCTAATCCTTAAAAATATGGATAGCTACTTACACCTCTGCTGTCTGCTTATACAACACCAGCAATAAAACCTCGTATACTATTCAGTTTATCTACTTAATCCTTGGCTGTCACATCACCACACTGTGTTTACCTGAGTCAGTAGGTCCTATTTCAGGTTTAGTGATCAATTTGGACTCACCTGTGACTGGATATGTGAAGCTTTAAGTTATTAATTTCCTCCCGCTTCTACTCTAATAACAACCGGTTGCCTGTCATTCCTCTCGTCGGCCATGTTGTCAGTGTTGCCAACTGAAAATTTAGCATGGCGCTAGATTAACCCTCAAAAAGCGCTAAAAAAAAGCGCTAAACTCACCCCAATGGTCCTATCTCCTATGGAGCACCTCTATAATATTATTTTACAAACAAGTAAGTAATTTAGCGCTTTTTTCGACCAAAGTACTTTAAAGTACTTTAGAAGAGTTTTGAATTGGAAAAACTTTTAACACTGCGAGCCATAATTTTTATAGTTCGCCTTTTGCAGAGTAAGTTTTGCTACGGCACCCAGACCGTGACCATGGGACTGTGTGTGTGTGTGCCGTAGCAAACCGAGATGAATGCCACACCACCCTCACCTCACCTCACTGGAACCATCGGGGTAAACAATTTAAAACAAAGCTGGACCCAAATAATCACGCATTTCATCATTTTTATGGCGAGTTGAGTGTTGGCAAGTGTTGTAAAGCCTGTGTCAGGATTGGGTAAATTTACAGAAAACCTGGGTTCACTATATTGTATAGATTAGTATCATTATCCACTATTTTGGACCATTTTAAGACACTTTTCATCTAAGTTATGGTGTTTTTCTCTGAAATGCAAAAAAAAAAAAAAAAAAAAACCTGGGCCAAAATACTGGGACCTTTGGAGCTTTGATCTCGCAACATTGCTACAAAATGGTAATTCAATAATTCTGCATAAGAGGTCCACCTGGATTGTACCCACCTTTTATACATATTCATCCATATTTTTACTTTGGTAATTCTTTCAATAAATACCATTAGCCAGTATATTGTCGTTTTCTATTATGATGTTGGTAATTATCAAGTATATTGCCGTTTCTTATCGTGATTTTTCTACCCTCTATATCCACTAATTTATACCATCCTAAGACTACCCTCTTCAGTATCTGTCAAGACTATCGCCGTTTTGTAGCAGTATTGCCAGATCCGGCTAGGTCCCAGTATTTTGCCCAGGTCAGATCCTGGTACTTTACCACAATTATTTTCCAGTATTTGCCCAGGATAGGTCCCTGTAATCTGCTGCGGTCTAGGTTAGGTTAGGTAAGGTTAGGTCAGGCTAATTCAAAATGCCCCATTTGAATATCTTGGAAATGAAACTGCCATAGAAGAAAAGTGTCTTACAATAGTAGAGATTAGTGGTATAGAGGGTAAAACATCGTAATAAAAACGGCAATAGAATAGATAATTACCATATGGGGCATTTTGGAATGAGCCTAACTTTACCTGACCTTAACTAACCTAACAACCTAGAAAGCAGCAGACCTAACTGTGGATTTTGGTTGTGGAAAAAATTACATGATATTAACATAATGAGAAGGAATTTGCCCAAATTGTCCTGTACTTTATCCTAATTAGATTATAGTAGTTTTCTATGGTTAGGTTCTGGTAGATTGCCGTGTTTAGTTCCCAGTAATCTACCCCAGTCCTGATTCAGTTGAGTCATGTCTGGTTAGGCTAATTCAAGAATATTCTATTATTAATTTTTATCCAGTTAGTGATGACATTAATTTAAATTTAGCATATTTAAAACAAGCCACATTATGCCAAAACTTGTGTTGGATTTTCCAAAATTCAACGTTCATGACTTTTTACCGTACTAGTACTAAATCACAACCAAATATACTAAATTTACATGTTTTTCCACCACAACTACCCAAAACCCCTAACTCCCAACACTCTCCCCATGATTTTTGGATAGGGAGTAGCTGCAAAACAAAGCATTTCTTAATTAAATGAAGGTAAACTTAAAACACAGTATAGTACACCAGAAAAACTTATTGGTTGCCTTTGGAAGGTGTATTGTCCAAGAATTAAATCTTACATAATTTTTTTTTTACTATTTCCCTGGTTTTGCACTTCTGTTATGGGTATATATTGTACAAAGAGTGTTTATTGTACACAGATTCATTACAAACAGTGTATTACACACCCATAATACCAGTAGAAAACAAGGCATTACTATAAAGTACTATTTCCCTCTCCTACAGTACCATGAGTGGTTTAAGTGAGGAGCAGCGTCGTCGTATGGAGGAAAACCGCCAAAGAGCCCTCCAAAAGCGACTAAAGCTCCAGGCCACCTCAAACACCGACAACAAGACCTCTCAACCATTCCACTCAGCAACAACCACCAATCCTCACAATGTCCTAGAAGGTCCAAATATTTTAAGACCCTCCAATGTTATCCCAGAAGGTTCAGTTTTCTCAAATATTTCAAGACCCTCCCATTTTCCCAAGGTTATCCCAGAAGGTTCAAATATTTCAAGACCTTCCAATTCTCCTAACTTTATCCCAGATGATCAAGTTATTTTGAAACCTTCCAATCCAATGTCCTCAAATTTTTCAAAACACTCCAATGATGTTGTTGTGGGAGCCTTACATTGTACAGACATTGCAAGAGGACCTGTCACTTCATATGATACAAGCATTACAAAGACCCGACAACACTCAGCCTCAAGTAACACCTCACCATGTGATACAAACTTGATTATGAAGCAACCTAACTCTACTATATATGAACTCTTATCCTCTGGCATCAGTAATAATTTCCCTCGGCCTCCAATATCAAAGCAGCTACTACATTCTTCCAATTTACCAAAGGCTAACACAGGGTTTCAGCCACCAGGTAGTAAAAGGTCTCCACCATTAGACACCAAGAGTGAAGATGCCAGGAAAAGGATAGAAGAGAACCGAAGGAGAGCGCTTGAGAGAAGGGCAGCGAGCAAGGGGATTACTGCGATCCCAAATGCTGAAGCTCCATTTTCGGCCAAGCCAGCGACCAGCTTTTATAGTACGGGTCAAACAAAAACCTCTAACGATAGTATGAGAAGAGGCACAGATCTGGTAAAGCCCTCCTCTGATAATTTAGGTGAAAACATGGGTCGAATGAAGCCTGTCATGGGACCTAGTGGTGTTTTAGACAGCCCAGGAAGGAAAACCACAGATGCTGGCAATGCACAGGGTGAGATGAAACATATTTCAGTTCTGTATTAGGAATAATTATGCAAAAAAAAGTATGGCTTAGGCAATGATAATGTGATGTTTATGGAGTTATTGTCCTGTAGATGTTCAATATAATGTACTGTACAATGAATGAATACTTGTATACTGTACACCACTTCATTTTACACTGAGTCCAACATTGAATATCACTGACTGTTTTCTCAGGCTTCTTTTATTCATTACTCACTATTACCAAAGCATTCGATGCCATCCCCGCCACAACCTTGCAAACAAAACATACAACACATATATACATGCTTTACAACACAAAAAGATGGCTGACCAAGTTTTTGGGAGGAAGTAGTCCTTGTTACAATTGCCAGTCAGTCATCAAACATTAGAAATTTCACCAACGGTGTCCCCCAAAGATTTATATATCTAAATGAAGAGATTTCTATACTATCACCCACTCCTTTCAGTTTATACATGCATGACCTACCAAAATCCCAGGAACCACAAATATACGTAGCCTTATACGCTGACGACATAACACTCACATGTACACACAGAAATGCAGACACAGCCACTCACATCCTCCAACCTTACCTTAACACTTAATGCTTGGTTCACCACAAACAAACTTCAAATATCACCCACCAAGTCAACTGTCACCCTTCTCACCAATTCCCGGGGTCACTAACTGAAGGGTTGCGTGTGATCGCCAGCGGTTTTAATATGGAAGTGGGGGAACAGTGTGTTGGCCGAGTTAGATGTATTTTGTAAAATCTTCCCCGCGATAATTACTGATACATCGTACGTCTGCACTTTAAGATGTTATTATTCAGTAATTATATTAACATCATAGATAAAAATTGGTGTGCAACATACAGTAAAACAGCAATTACAAGTATAAAATAGTACAGGGGTTGGCAGAACTAATAACATTTATATTAGTTCATACCTGCACCTTTGGCTTAAAACAAAAAAAACTATGTTTCTGAAAGAACAATGCCCTATGTTAAAAAAAATGAGAGCAATCAGAAAAGTTTTTCACCTCTAATTATACATTTTTATGAGGCCGAAATCATGCGGGAAAGAGATCACCGATCGAGGACTTCCCCAACTTTGTTGTTAACAATTATTTTATCTGGTGAAAAGTGGCAGTTTTTCTCAGGTTCGTGCCGTCGGGAATTGGAATGCTGAACACCACTACACACCACATTTCATAAACAATACACACCCAAAATACTTGGCATAACATTCAACACATCTATGTCATTCAAACAACACATCACAAATATACATAACAAATGCATGCACAGACCTAATGCCCTCAGATCACTTGCTAGCACAATAATTGGACACAACAAAGAAACCACAGTGTACTAACAATATATCCAATCAGTGATAGATTATGCAAGCCATCCCTGGGCCTCAAACCTCATTGAGACACCTCAAGACCCTTCAAACCATACAGAACAGAGCCCAAAAGATAATCACAGGCTGCAGAGCTACCACACCTACAGACCACTTACACCATGAAACCAAAGTCCTCAAAATCAAGGATCATCTTGACATAAGAGGCACAAAAATACTTACTGCAGTCTCCACAAACCCACACCACTCACTACACTACATGGCAGAACACCCACACATTCAAAGAAGCATCAAATCAACTCCCAGATCACGATACCATACACAAATAATATCATGTCTTACACCCTGCCCACCCCAAACCAGTCTCCAGAAACATATCTCTGGGGCTCGGGGATGCTTGGCAAGACATCTTGAGAAACTTCAATAACAACACTCAGTTCCTCATTGAGGAGAACCATATGTTTTACAATTCATTTACCACCACTTCATTTTATACTCAATGTTTTCCTTAACTTCTGAGTGATTTGACCTTAATTTTGTTCTGATTTTTTCCCACTTTTCCTAATTTTCTGACATTTTTACTATGATTATGACCTTTGTATTATTTGGAATTGTTTATTTTTCCTTTTGTTCTTAATGTACTCACTTTCTTTCAGGTACAACAAAGGCCATCTTTGGTAGGACTATAAATGGGACCTTTCGTCTGACTTGCCCTGAAAGGTTCATAGTGGACGCTCCTTTCCATCATCAAATGGTAGAAATATTTAAAACTTTGGACACCAAAATGTATGGTAGGTTATGCTGCATTTTAACATTGGATCTATTCTGTTCCATTGAAGGCATTACTGCCAGACTGTATACAGTACATGTATAACCAAAATACAAACTAAAAGTTTATGCTCTTTCCTGGTGCCAACCATACACAAATGTACAATTGCCTTCATTAGTAATGAGCACAGCATTTGATGGGTTTGGTGAAATTTCCCACCACTGTGTTTGTTTTCATTGCATCCTTGTGGTAATTATTTATTATAACAGGTGAGTTCTGTCCATTCATTTACTATTTAGCTTCTGGCTACCACAGTGGTAGAGGTTGTGGCTGCAATTCTCAGCCCCAGCGTTCGATCCTTGCTCGGGACACGTTAAAAATGCCACTGATGCCAGAGGTTACCACCCCTGTGAGTGGGGGTGGGGGGTTTGAGTCGGCTGTCTGAGGTCTTCCTGCTTACTCAGCCATAGCCGAAGCTGACTCGGGTCTCACGTGGGTGGAGAGGTCTCTGGGCCACTCATCATCCTTGTGATGCATGCTATAATTGTGTTTCATACACACAGTGTGTACTACACTCTGTCCCATTGACTGCCACTCATTGGCACCTTTAATAACCTTTAATTATGAGTAAACAAACATAGTGGTGCCACAGTTGCTATGAGTATACTGTACAAACACAATGGTACCACAGTTACTACTACATACTGTATATTATAAGTAAACAAACACAATGGTGGAAGATTGACTATTACTATGATTAAAAAAACACAGTGGTGCTATATTTACTATTACAGTACTGTACTTCAAATAAACAAACACACTGGTGCCACAATTATTATTACTATGAATAAACAAACACAATTGTGCTACATTTCACCAAACACACCGGACAATGTGCTCATTACTATAATCCATTCAAAGGAAATGTACAATGTAATTGATTGATTTGATGATAATGCACTTTCAAGTACTCGTAGCTTTCACACCATGTGATTGGCTGTCCAAAGTTCTAGTCTTTGATATTTTGATCAATTATGCCTGAAATAGAATACCGTATCTAACACGTTATTATATGTACTGTATAATATAACATATATTATTATATATTGTTATGTCATGTGACAAGACATGTCTATAAATACAGAAACGTACCTAAATATGAGTAAAAAGTGAGAAGCTACTAGCCGACAAATATCCATGGGAGAGAGGTGTTGTCTTCATCACAATATTGTGTCCGTTCCATCCATTGCAGCGAGGACTTGGTCTATATCCTTTCTATACTTACTTTGTGAGATTATTACAAAATTTGGATTGTTTAATTTTATTGAATCTTGTTACAAATATACCATAACCGTTACTTTCAAATTTATTTGTTTTCTTTTTATTTACATTATAACCTGAAAAAAAAATTAATGGATATGAATGATACCATCATCCTTGTACTGAACAGTACAAACCAATTATTCACTAAAGTCTTTTTGCTTGTCATTTTGCAATTATATAATAATATATTTTATGTTAAACACATAAGAAAATGTTAGGTATTTTATTTAAGGAATGATGGATCAAAATATCAAGGATAAGAGAAGTTTGGACAATCACATGTCGCAAAAGCTGTGAGCCCTTGAACGAACATTATCTACAAATCAATCGATCATGTAAGCAGAAACAAAAACCCACTTGGAGCCAAATGCACCGTTTTTATGAATGGATTATATAGTGGAAGCAACAGTATTGTAGAAAGGTGAAGCTATAAACTGAAGAGTGGCTTCTGTATTAACTTTTCCCATGATGAATAAATGAGATTATTATATAGCTAGTGGTTGGTAAATAATTATAGTTTAGTATGGATTTTTCATCAAATACTATATAGTAGTGCTTTATTTTATGGAATAATATACAGTAGATCCTTGATATACAATGAATAAATACTTGTATCCACCACTTCATTTTACATTCAGTCTCTCATTGAAGACCACCAAATGTTTTCCCAGGAAGCTGTTATTTATTACCATACAGACCAAGTGAATACTGAACCTGTGTTATATGGATATTGATAAATAGAGGAGCCTGTAATGACAACATCTCATAATGATAATGTGTGTTGTGTGTGTGAAAAGAAAGATGAAATAAACTGTGTCTTTGTGTATGTGATGTATACGTGTGTGTGTGTGTGTGTGAAAGGAAGAAACTGAGAGCACCCTCTCTGATGGTGTTTATCTCTACAGAAACACAACATATCTGATGACTCACAAGTGACATTTCAGAGTGTTACAGTGTGTGTTTGTGTGTGTGTATGAAAGAAAGGAACTGAGAGCACCTTCTCTAATGTTTTTCTTTTATACATCCTGAATCACAACAGATCCGATGACTCAGAAGTGGAATTTCAGTGTGAAGGAACATGACAAGTTGGTGTCTGCCCTGGCCCCTCTTCGCCCAGCCGTGTGCATTAGTCCACTCCCAGCATTTGTACGAAAGGTAACTGTCAACTCTTAGAGCCGCATGCAAGAAGATTGATGGTGTTGATGATGGCATGGTACCGGTTTGATGACTCCATAGACGAACAACAAAGATCAGAGCCATTGTATGCAAGAACATTGATGGTTTTGATGATGGCATGGTATGGTACTGTACCAGCTTAATGATTCAATTGATAAACAACAGAGCCTTCATATTAGTACCACTCCATCGCAACACCACCGATATCCTTAAAACCTTAAAAACAGCCCTTGGTCTTTGTATAGTGGAGTTTTCTTGTAGATTTTTATATTACTAGACCATAAGCCCGTGCTACGCACGGTACGATATTTTTTCCTTCCCAGCGGTAGCAGCGTGGAATGTAAACAAACCAAGTGGGTTGCCAGGCGTACAATAAAAGTGAAGTATGTGTAATTAAGTAATTAGTGGGGTGTTTTTTGTAACGAAAATGTCCTCTTTCCCCCCTCACTGTCACACACTTTCCGTGTGTGAATTCCTGGCGCTGTTGGTGGTCACATGACAATTTGTATAGCATGACAGACAAACAGAGTATCTTCATTTAGATATATAGATTGTATCAACCTTTACTCATTAACTGGATGTAAACTAGTGATTCGTTCTTTGTTTTATCAAACTCCTACTCATTATTAACTTTCTAGATTTATTATTTTTTGTATCAAAATTTTACTCATTACTTGGATATGAACTATCCTGTTGCCTTTCCCTCAACTAGTCTGACTTCTTAAGTTAAAGCTATATGATTTAGATTGCTAGAGAGAACTCCTTCATAATTCAAGAGTTAAAAATGTAAATATTTAGCCAACACATAAAATAAAATGCTATTGTGAGCATCATCAATTCTGTGTGCTTGTTAGAAGTTAGTAAATCAGCTGCTAAACTTTATAACACTAACTCTCTTTCTTTCTCTCTCTTTCTCTCTGGTCAGGTATTACAGTCCTCGGAGAAACAGGTGCCAGCTTCCTGTATTGACCTCTTTGGCCTTGACCCCAAGCTGCTGGAAGCCCTAATGCCATTCCAACATGACGGTGTTTGGTAAGTAGGATAATTAAACTTTGGTACACCCATTGTATCCAGGGAGGAAGAAACCTGTATGTGTGTGAAAGAAAGGGAGGGAGAAATGTGCATTTGTGTGTGTGTGTGATAGGAAGGAAGGAAAAAACGTATGCAAGTTTAAGTGTGTGAAAGGAAGGAAGGGAGAAATCTGTATGTGTGTGTGTGTGTGTGAAAGGAAGAAAGAAAAAATAAGAAGAAATGCAGAAAGTACAGGAATCCCTTATTTTCTACTGGTTCTATAACAAATCTGTGTACAGTAAACCCTCATCATCCACTGAGTTTATAAGTGTGTAATGTACAAGGAGAGTTTACTGTACACAGATTCATAGATGGTGGTAAAATATACACTCATAACAACAATGCCCTAATGTACTACTACTTTCATGATTTTTAGAAAAGTATGGCATTATGTTTTGGCAGAGGAATGAGTGTTGTTGGTACATATTTGGTGAAGTTGTTTGATTGTTGATAAAGTATAATATATCTCTGGTTATGATATGTAGTTTCATATGTAGTATTGTACAATTGCCAGCACTTATAATTGGTACAGAAGTGGACTGACAATGATGAATGTATCAATTACAAGTGTTGGAAACTATACAGTACATAGTATACTGGTGATCAGCCATTGATAATTAAGTAGAAATATACTACTCCGAGGCATAAGTTTTATGTGTGTTTTTTGTTTTGTTTTATCAGTTTTGCATGTTATTCTTATGTTCCGATACTGTAATTGTGTATACATGTCAGCCAAAGGTGAAAAAATATTTGTAAGTCATTTTTTGAAAATCATATACATACAGTCTCTTATAATAATTGCATTACAGTTCTGTTGCTACACTTTCTTGCTTGAAATATCCGTGGCGTTGATGATTGCATGGTACAAATACAATGGCTCTGTGTTGTGTACGGCCCTTAGACCCAAATATAGACCAACGAATCAAACACTTCTGCTTGGTCAAGTTTGTATGTGTCTGTGTGTAGCTATATTGAAGGCATAATAGTGAATGTATTGAAATTAATCATATGCCTATACAGTATTGTCTTCATAACACTACATTTTCCATGTTTGTGTGTGTGTGTGTGTGAGAGAGAGAGAGAGAGAGAGAGAGAGAGAGAGAGAGAGAGAGAGAGAGAGAGAGAGAGAGAGAGAGAGAGAGAAACATAATTACTGCCTTCGTGAATGGAGCAATTCTCTCCTTCCCCCAGCACATTGAGTGTAGGGGAGGGGTGGGGTTGTTTCAAGTAATGAATAGTGTGATCTTATCTTTTACTTCTGCAGGGTGGTGGTGGTGGTGGTGGTGGTGGTGGTGGTAAAGATAAATTGGTGTGATAGTAATGATGGGTATGGTAGTGGTGGTGGTGAAGAAGGGGAATTGGTTTGGGAGAGTCATCACAGTGGTGGGTCTTATGGTGGTGGTGTTGTGATAATGTTAATGTTAGTGGTAATGATGGTGATGGTATGGTAATGAGGGAGATGGTAAAGGAAGAAAAGAGTCCTCTAGATGGTAGAAAGGGTGGTGGTTGATAATAGAGGGGATAATTATAATAATCAGTATGGATTATTTGATTGTGGAATAATGGTGAAGGAGGAATGGCAATATTGTAACTCTTATTAAGGGGAGTAGTACTGTACAATGTTGGTATGTCGAGAGCAACAGATTCTTCCAAACTATAACACACAACAAGCCACCATTATATTCATTTATCTGGTCTGGTTTCCTGGCATACTTTGGAGGAATTACGGCATTCTAATGAACAATACCAAGATTGTATTTCCCCTTATGGGAGATGATACATTGTTGCCAAACTGAAGGGCTGTCGGGAAACAGACACATTCAGTAATAAGTGGTATATGTCTTGTGGCATTGGTTGAAGGAATGAGAAATGTCTGATTCACAGGATGATTGTGAATGATGATGATGGATAGTGATGGATAAACAAGAGAAAATTACTCAGTGTTGCTTGACCTTTTTTTTTTATTGCACAGTAAAATGACTTCAGAGAACAGGTTATAATAGTCTTAGCATTGCAATAAATGGTTACAAATAGAGGGGAGAGTAGGGTAGGGAAGGGGGCGGAGGATAAGATGGAAAGGTAGGTGGAAGGTGCATGGAGATGTGGTGGATAGAATCAATAAATATGCTTATAGAAGGGTTGAGTGTAAGGGTTAAAGAAATAGAAGAAGGGGGGGGGGAGTGTGTGTAGGGAGAGAGGGTTCGGGAGTGAATGAAAAGTGGATGGGGTGAGAAGAGGTACAGTAGATGGATTGGTGGAGAGGTGCATGGGTGGGTTATGAAGGGGAAGGGGGAGTGGAGTAGATAAGTGGATGGTTGAAGAGGTATGTGGATGGAGTAAGAAAGGGGAGTGGGGGGAAGGGAGTTGGAGAGTTGGATGGATGACACAAGAGAAGTGAATATTTGAATGATGGAACTAAGAAAATGGGAGAGTTTAATTAATGAGTGAGGTGTATTTAGTGTATTAGTTGACCTGTGTAATATACTTTCAACATACTCCAAGCAAGTCATTTGGACATGAGGAAACGGGAGGGAAGGGAGAGAAAAGTAATGCAGGGAAGGGAAAGGAGGGAAGGAAGGGAATGAAGGGGAAGATAATTCAGGAGACAGAAGGAAAGGAAGGGGAAGGTAATACAGGGGAGGGATGGGAAGGGAAGGGAAGCTATGGCAGAGGAGGGAGGGGAAGGTAATGCAGGAGAGGAAATGGGAAGGTAATACAGGGGAGGGAAGGGAGGGAAAGCTATGGCAGAGGGGGGAAGGGGAGGGAAGGGAAAAGAGGGGAAGGTAAGGCAGGGGAGAGAATCAAAAGCAAAGTAGGGTTGAAGGTGGGTCAAGACTTGGGGATGTATGCAAACAGTTACAAGGGACCGTCTTTATCGTCTCAACCCTAAAGAGGATACAGTAGTACACTTTTGATACATTGGAGTGCCTTGATTTCTCTAAAGTATATCAAGAAACAGAACCTGGTAACAAAAATAATGGTGGCCTGTTGCAGCTTGCAATTGTTTAGAGTAATCAGTTGCTCCAGTTATACCAACACTGTACAACCCCATTAAGCGACCCAAGGGTGCCTATTTTTTTATGAGTGCAAAATCTTTTATATAAATATTTTATAACAAAAAAAGTGTATAGTATTTGGGAAAACTACTTCATATAATAGTTTATAGTTGACCTATCTCGTCCCTGATAACTTTGTCATGGTTATATCCTTATATATTGTCAAGTAATAAGGAGTTAAAGTTACAGTAGCAATCAATGGAGGGATCCCTAGGTAGACATCTGTGGCGGGGTGGCAGGGACAGGTTGAATGGGATCAGGGCTGGGAACAGTGAAGATATCAGTGTGGGAGTGTTGACTTGACTCCCCAGGCCTGGACTCAGCACGGGATATAGGGCGGGGCTCGGTGTGTGGACGGCGTTCAGTGTCTTGGCGAGTATCCATAGACCGGGTACCACTGAACTGCCTCCCAGCATGTGTATTAGGCCGGGGGTCATGGAGGTCTGGGGAGTGAGGGGCGGTGAGTGGCGAATCGCGAATCTTGGGCAGCTTCACCGATGATGTGTCTGATGGATTGCTTGACCCTCCAGTAGACCTGGATGACCCACCATCGCCTCTGTCCCCCGTGTCTCCTTCCTCCCCGTGTGACTGTGGGAGGGTGGGGTCTTTTATGACACTGGAGAGTTGAGACTGGTTCTTGTATCTGGAAGGCTTGCGACGTGACTTCACCTGACCCCCTGGCATGTGGTACTTGGAGTGGTATTCCGTGGCGAATGGCCGGAAGAGGCCACCTTCCTCACGACGTCGATTTCGTATCTCCCTGGGTGTTGGTAGAGAGGAGGTTCTTGGTTAGTTGTTCATACTCCTTTATTTTATCAAACTGTCATTCATAGTCATCAAGTTTCTACCTCTCCCATACTTCCACTTCTTTCAGTCTCCTTTCCATGCTCTATCTCCATTCTAATCCTTTTTCTCACCCATTCCTTATCCATACCAGTTTCTTTCCATACACTCACCCTGTCCTTCCTCCTTCCCCTGTCTCCAGCCTTCGATTTCTCTGCCCCCAATGTGTTCCCAAATCCCAATATAATAATATAATATCCTCATTCCCCACCACACCCATGCACCCACATCTTCCTTCCCCTGTCCCCAACCTATTCTCAAACTAATCTCCCCTTTTCCCACCAAACCCCTATACCATCCACTCACCTGTACCGTTCCTCTTGTGTCGATACTTGTGGTTGGAGTGTGTGTGTGTGTGTGCGGCGGCGATGGAGTACCCGCTGGAAAGGAATGCGCGGCACTTTGGTTGTTGTTGCGTGTTCGTGACTGTGGGTGCGGGTCTTGTGGCCACTGTTGTTGTTGTTGTTGTTGAGGGAGAGACGGGCCAGGCTGCGATTCACCTCCTGACCATTGTAGGAGTGGCTGCGGGAGATGTGGCCACTCTTCTCTGGAGTGGGCCGACGCGAGCTGTTAGATAAATACAAATTAGATAGATAATTTAAGATAGGCAAATTATTTGATAGGTAAGGATGTAAAGTGGATCAATTGAGGATAAAAGAAGACACCCTCTAGGCCTGGAGAACCCTGTAGCATGAGGAAAAAGGTATTAGAGAGGAGGGACAACAAGCATGTGAGGCACAAAGTTACATCGATACACAGACCACAACAGACCGTACGGTCCACACAACGTGACCTAATTTGAGGATTACAGGTAGAGAATATATTACTCCCCAGTGATAGCCTTAGATAGGGATAGCAAAGTATAAGGCTCTCTCCCCACCCACCATACCCTCCGGCTTGAGCCGTACAGAATAAACCAGTCAGAAATAAACATCTTTTGGTGTAGGTAGCAATACACCCCAAGGAAATTATATAGGAAAGGCAGAAAGTAGGTGAAATTGGGTGAACTCGCCACCTGAATTCGGAAAAGTTATTCTGTACTGTAGTATGTAAGGTGTATGTCTAAACAATATTTGAAGCTGTCCACGGTATTACAGTCTATTACGTTTCAGGGAAGCCCATTCCATAAGTTGACGACTAGGTTGAAACAGAAATTCTTTGAATTGTGCAAGTTAAAAACGAAGGCATATAGGAGAACATTGCAGAGGAAGTGAAAGAGAGGTGGAAGAGAGAATATAATGTATGTAAGAGGCAATACACTGAGGTGGTTTGAACATGTAGAGAGAATGCAAGGTGAGGATTTTGTAAAGAAGGTGTATGGAGATGAAGTTGTGGGACGTGGAGGGAGAGACAGACATCCAATTAGATGGCAGAGCAGAGTGGAAGAGTATGTAAAGGAGAGAAATGTGAGGGGCAGAGGAGGGCTTGACCAAGTACGGAGGGAGTGGTGTTGGAACAGGAAGAACTGGAGACACTTCTGCCATGGCCAACCCCTTGGGGGGAGTTTCCCGAGGGACCGAGGCGTTAGAGCTATAGAAGAGGCAAGTGAAGGGGATGGTGAGTGAGAGTAGGAGAGTGGATGAGTTGTTTGGTAGGAAACTGAGTGAGAAGTTTAAAGAAACAATAATAATACAGTACTGTATAATAATAACAATCAAAGTGAAAGTAATAGTGAAAATAATTATAAGAATAGGTTTAATAATAATAATAATAATAGACAATTTACCTGCGGTTGGATCTGCTGAGAACCCGTTGAAAGGGCACAAGGTCCTGTCGGGGAAGACGCAGACGACCCCGCTCGTCCCTCTCACTCATGGCTTTATGTTTATGTTCTCCTTTTCTTTCTTTCACTTCTTTCGTTGTTTTTTTTCGTTTCTTTTTTACCTCAACCTTGTGACTGTATGGTTTCAGTAGCCTGCGACTCTTGCAAGACCTCTATGTTTTTATTGTTGATAGGAGCTATACGTGGTGTTGGTTTGGTGGTTCAAGTGTGTACCATTAGACGGAGCTTGATGGTGTGTTGGTTGTTTCTATTCTCCCCCATTAGGTTAAATGATCACCTGAAGAAGCAATAACCAAATCGTCATAAGAACTATAACTACTGTACCTTAAGGGGATTAAATAGTACAGTCGGCGGCAGAAGTCGTGTCGCCTCACCTGCTTCACCGAGACAGGCAGTGTTCATGGACTCGAGAAATACGAACGCTATCTACACTTAATAATCACGAGTCTATGAACATCGCGAGCCTCGGTGAAGCAGGTGAGGCGACAGGACTTTTGCCGCCGACTGTACATTATTGGTAAATGTGGAGAAATAATTCCTTCTATCTATTACAAGCAACATAATATTATTTTCATTATTTTGTCCTGTTTCCAGGCATACTTTGGAAGATTCAAGGTACATTAGAGCAAGGATGCATTAGAGTGCCTTGATTTCTCCAGAGTATGCTAGGAGGTGTGTGTGTGTTTGTGTGTGTGTGAGAGAGAGAGAGAGAATAATTGAAATTATTAATTCATATTGTTTGAAAATAATTATTGAAATGTTGAATGCGTTACCGTTAGCACCAGTAAGACAGGTTCTTAGGATATAATCTGTCGTTAATCCAAAATTATTATCCAATGATGTGTGTGGTGGTGTTAAGGAGAGTATAGTACAGTGTTGACAAATCTGGAGCAACTGATTCCTCCAAATTATTCCAAGCATCAGAGTACCATTATTTTTGTTAACTTGGTCCGATGTCCTAACAAATATTGGTGGAATCAAGGCGCTCCAATGTACCAAAAGTGTATTATCCTCTAAAGTCTATAAGATGAATTGGAGAGCTACTGTCCTCCCTACTGTACTATATCACGAAACAGATCCCCAGTTAAAGGGATCTTAGTAGCATTGAGGTCAGTTCATTTTCGGCATAGTTTTTCAGGAACCAGTAGATCCATCAATTTACCAACAAAAGCCTCGACTGAAGGTATGAGGGAGGGAGGGGAGGGGAGTGGGGGGGGGGAGCAAGTGGGATGAAAAAGAGTTGGTACATACAAGAATGATGGATCGCACAAGTTTATCATTCTTTGGTACGTGCCTGTTGCTATTATTGTTGTTGATGTTGTTGTTGTTGTGTGTTAAGGACCCTGTGATCGTGTATGAAAATTTGGAGGCTTCTGATTCCACCTGACTATGCCACACAACAAGCTCCTTCCATATACAGTAGGTGGTGTTTCGTGACAATATTGTTTTGAAGGACTCATTTATCTCCAATGTTATGACTACATTACAGGGTCTCTTAAATTGGCGAGTATACAAGGTGTAGTGGGAAGAGTGGTTGTTGTTGTTATTGTTGTTGTGTGTTAAAGTGGCGAGTATACAAGGTGTAGTAGGAAGAGTGGTTGTTGTTGTTGGTGTTGTGTGTTAAAGTATCGAGTATACAAGGTGTAGTGGGAAGAGTGGTTGTTGTTGTTGTTGGTGTTGTGTGTTAAAGTATCGAGTATACAAGGTGGAGTGGGAAGAGTGGTTGTTGTGTGAAATAAACTAGTGGCTATGAATGGAGTATAGAAGGAAGAGTGGTTATTATTATAATTTTGGTTTTTGTGGGTGGTGGTGGTGGTGTGAGTATATATAGAGTGTATGTAGAGGTGTATGAGTAATGATAGAGGTGTAGTGACTAGAGAGGGGGATGGTCGGGGTAGTGGATGTGGAAAGAGAGGTGTAGGGAAGGATAGGTCGGTGGGTGGAGAGGTGTGTGAGAGAGAGAATAGGTAATGAAAGAGGGTGGGGGCTAGAACATAATTATGTAACTAACTCCTATACAGTGGGTCAGTCACCTCACCTCATTCGATTTCCGTCACCCAACACGAGACATTCAACGTACACGCACTCTGTCAATTAATCTTGGTTGTGTTCAATATTAGGACAGGGTTGGTCCCGTTCCTTAACTAACCAGACCACGGTAGGCCCCTACACCCCTGAGGAGGGTTTTATGGGACATATCATTTCATATGTTGTGTTCAATATCATTTCATATGTTGTGTTCAATATCATTTCACTGCATTCTGCTTTATAAAACACTTGTATTCGTGGGCCGTTGATGATAAATGTAATATGTCAATTATTAATAAATCAATTGCATTAATATAGATAGTCAGTAGTCAATCAGTCCATAAACATTCGATCAGTCAGTCAATCTAGTCAAGGGAAAGAGAGAGGAAGACAACTGTTTGCCTAATGCTGCATGGGATCATATACTGATTACTTGAGTCAGATCCTGCCTAGATCCACCTGCAGCTAACTTCTGTCTATCTCCCCAACCCTCACCTTAACACCATGGCACCAAACCACTTTTACACACTATTAATATGACCTTCACTGTCTAGTCGCTCCATAATACAATATAATTATAGGAGCTATTACTATTACTATCACTGTTACTATTATTGTTGTTGGTTAGGGAACAAAGTAACTCATAAACTTAAGACCGGATTTTGATTGAATGTCACAATGATATGTGCATTATGAAGTGATTACTAGATTTTCCCAGATAAATAAAGGTATATTGTCAAAGTCTGGACATATTTCGTTATAATTAGAATTTTGTATTGGGAAGGTTGAGTGAAACATGGGTGGGCATTCACTGTATTTTTTTAGCCTTTATTTTTGTTTTCGACTCTGAACATTGACTACGTGAAGCCCGTTACCGAGGCCCATGCAGGTCAACTCACACACACACACACATACATACATACATACATACATACATACATACATACATACATACATACATCCATGTATGAATGGTCAGGAGGAACCAGAAGCCTCCAATTTTCATACACGATCACAGGGCCCTTAATTAAATACTGTGACTGTTATGGTACCAAGGAGGGTGTGTGTTTTAAGACGTTCGGTGCGTGGCCTCATTATATATATTTTACTGTTTCTGTGATTGTAATGAATCCCAAGACAAATGACATCCATAACACTACCAGGTATATATTTATCTGCAACTTATAAACACTGGAATGAATACAACGAACAGTGGAAGAAGGGAGGGAGAAGGGAAGGGAGGGAGAAGGCAAAGGAGGGAAGAGAAGGGAGGTGAAGGGGAGCTATATAAGGCAAAGGAAGTAATGAGAGGGAAAGGGAGGGGAAGGGGAACTAAGGGAGGGAGAAGGTAATGCAAGGGAGGGGAAGGGGAACTAAGGGAGGGAGAAGGTAATGCAGGGGAGGGAATGGAGGGAAAGGGGAGGGAAGCTAAGGGAGGGGAAGGGGAACTAAGGGAGGGAGAAGGTAATGCAGGGGAGGGAAAGGGGAGGGAAGCTAAGGGAGGGGAAGGGAAGCTAAGGCAAAGGAAGGGAACGAAACCGTAACGTCCAACAGGTAAATATGTTGATCGATCCTCTCTCTCTCTCTCTCTCTCTCTCTCTCTCTCTCTCTCTCTCTCTCTCTCTCTCTCTCTCTCTCTCTCTCTCTCTCTCTCTCTCTCTCTCTCTCTCTCTCTCTCTCTCTCTCTCTCTCTCTCTCTCTCTCTCATCATTTTCCATTCCTTGTATTATGCCAATTCCGTTCCTTATTCTTCCTCTCCTCTTTCTTATTCCCCTTCCTTTCTCTTTCTTCCTCTCCCATTTTCATATTCTCCCTTTCTCCTTTTTTCCCCTTTCTTTTTTTCATGTTTCTATTTTCTCTCCTTTTCTTTATTCCCATTCGCCTTCCCTCCTTTCCATCACTCATCGCTCTCTTTACCTCTCTCTCTTCTTAACTCTCTCTCTTCTTAACTCTTTAACTCTCTCTTTAACTCTCTCTCTCTCTTGTTCCTCATTTTACTTGGGTAATTCTCTAGTATTAAGAGGTATTACGTGAAAGGTCAGCGAGAGGGTGCTGTGGTAGTAGTAGTAGTAGTAGTAGTAGTAGTAGTAGTAGTAATAGTAGTAGTAAGAGGGGGGAGAGGAAGAGGAGTAGCAATACTTGTAGTAGTAGTGGTAGTCAGAGGAGAAGGAATAATAGTAGTAGTAGTAGGAGGAGGAATAATAGTAGTAGTAGTAGTAGGAGGAGGAGGAGGAGGAGGAGAAGGAATAATAGTAGAAGTAGTAGTAGTAGTAGTAGTAGTAGTAGGAGGAGGAGGAGGAGGAGTAGAAGGAATAATAGTAGAAGTAGTAGTAATTGTAGTAGGAGGAGTAGGAGTAGGAGTAGGATTAATTATCGTATTATGGTTGTAGTAGTATAAAGGTTGTAAATATAATTGTGTTAGGTATCATTCTAATAAATATGACTTTATAATTATATAAGTTTGTATTCTATTTACCAAAATATTGCCAAGTCAATAAATGAGGGAGCCGGTACCGTGTGTGTGTGTGTGTGTGTGTGTGTGTGTTAGTGTGTGTGTGTGTGTGTGTGTTAGTGTAGGTGTGTGAAGGGCCAGTAGGGTAAGAGTACAGTTTATTTTACTTCTCCTTCTCACGCAACGAAGATTTTGAGGACAGTTCTTTGTAGTAGTGGTTGGTTGTGTATGCTTGCTGCCATGGTGCTGTTTACATACACACAGACACACACACACACAGGCTTGCACAATTACACGCCCTATATATATCCGCAATACACACACACACACACACACACACACACACACACACTAATTAAATCCACACAAGGAGCCAAAGTAATTTTTCGACCTTACTTCCCTTGACATTCTGTGTTACATGAAGGTGGTAGTGTAGTGTTGGTAAATCTGGAGCAACTGATTCCCCTACACTATTCCAGGTAACAGGCACCACCATTATATTTGTTGTTATGGTCCTGTTCCCTGGCATACCTCGGAGGAATCAAGTCGCTCCAATGTACCAAAAGTATATCAATCAATACCCCTTCAGGTTGAGGAATGGAATAGGCGAGTTGTATAATTATTTCCTTCGGGACCAATTATCCTCTGTCTTTCTCTTTACCCTTTACCGTAATAATAACTATGTCTGTTAGGGCAACCCTGTCAGTCTGCGGACCTCTTCACAAGGAGTCTTCTCCATTCTGTTCTGTTCATATATTTTTCATTTAACTTCTATGTCCTGCAAATTTTTCTCTCTTCTTTCCAATGCATCCTTCACACTGTCCAGCCACCTCTTTCTAAGTCTTCCTACTGCTGGTCTTCTGGTAGCAGGATGCCACAGTAATGCCTTCCTAGGTAGGCCTAGTCACTCCTGGACCATTCTCATTACATTACGTGTCCATACCATCGTAATCTATTCATTTCTATAATTTCTATAATATCTATTATTCCTAAGTCAGTTCTTGTTAGTGTATTCCTTATTCTGTCTCTTCTGGTTATTCCCTTTATCCTTCTGAGAACTTTAATTTCTGTTGCTCCTATTTTCTATATATTCTTGGATGAAAATGTCCATGTCTCTGATCCATAAAATAAAATTGGTTTTAATATCGTATTATATATTTTTGTTTTGCATTGAACAAGTATATTTTTGTCACTGATAAGTGGATGAAGCATTCCATAATTTTGTTAAATTTTGTTTTAGGCCTAATCTCTGTGTTTGGATTGTTCTCTTCATCAACCTTTACCCCTAAATATTAAAAAAAAAAATACTTGTTGTAGTCTTTTATTTCCTATACTTATATCTGTCTGCCTGTTGTCTCTACTGATGTAGTACATCACTTATGTATTGTTTATATTAATTTTCATTCTCCTTTCGTTCCTCAAGTTCCATCTTTCCGTTGCATTTTATTATTATTATTATTGTTTTTACTAAGTTAGAGGAAGTTTCATAATCCCTGTGTTGCAGCGCTTCTCACAGTTTAATTCGTGGCACTCTGTCAAAGGCATTTTCCATGTCAATAAATACTGCATTTTTATTCAGATTCCATTCCCAGCTTTTTTCTAAGACCATCTTTAATGTAAAATTCATGTCTATCGTACTTCTTCCTGGTCTAAATTCATATTGCCATTCATCAATAACACTTCTTAGCCGTCTCTCTAATATACTTTCATATATTTTTCCCATATGAGTCAATAGGGATATGCCTCTATAGGTACCACACATCGCCTTGTCTCCCTTTTTATATATAGGCTACTATTGCTTTACACCAATCTTCAGCTACATTACCTACCCACTTTTCCATGTTAAATTAACCGTGTGTTTGATCCAGGTCTCTCCCACTCTCTCCATACCTTTCAATATTTCAACAGGGATTTCGTCCTCTCCTGGTGCTTTGCCATTTTTCATTTTCTTTATTGCATAGTTCACTTTTATAGTTGTAATCTCATCTGTTTCATAGTCGACAAATTTCATCTCTACCTCTTCCAGCATCTCCTCGCCCTCTTTCTACACCTGGCTTTGATATTTCCTGAAAGTATTCCATCCATCTCTGTCTTATATCCACTGATTTCTTTAAGGTATTTCCTGTTGCGTCTTTTATTGATTTTGCTGTTTCATTTGGACTTTTCATATAGGCTACCTGGTAATTCTTTGCCATGTTGTATAGCCTAATAGTCTTCTAGTTTCCTTCTGTCATCTTTCTTCTTTCTATATGTTTTTAATTCCTTCACAGTTATTCCTGTCTTCCACATATTCCTTTCAGTCATCCCTTTGCCTTATCTTCTTCCATTTTCGAAAAGTTTTCATTTTTATTTTTACTGTATTTTCCAGTTCTTCTGTCCACCATGTTGTCCTTTTATTCTTTCTCTTATATATGTATGTATGAAATGGATAGAAATTGGGAGTAAGAGCAGTTGAGATGGATATGTTGAGAATTGTTTCTAAAATTAGTAAAATTGAGCAAGTGAGAAATACTGAAATCCGCGAAAGGTGTTGTGTGAACCAATTGTTGGATCAGTGAGCTCAAGGCCAAGAGATATGTATATCTCTTGGCCTTGATCATAGGTACAAATATCCGTAGTGGTGATAGTGTATTACAGATACGATGGATGGCTTTAGTATGTGTGTGTGTGTGTGTGTGTGTGTGTGTGTGTGTGTTTGGAGCCATCTTCCTATTGTGGCTGACTGAGTAAACGAACTTTTGTACCGTAGCCTACAGTTCTAGCTGGAATACCATTTTATATATAAGTTCAGATCGTGACACAAGGTTTCTTTTTCTTATAAGATATTCAGTATACTTTATATTTTTATTGATGTGATTGAGTTAAAGTAGTTCTGGTCTCACACACACACACACACACACACACACACACACACACACACACTAATGGTATGTGTGCGTGTATAGATTCAAATCGTCACAAACTTTTTTTGTTTTGTTTATGATTCATTTGAGCAAGTTTGTATTGTATGAACGTGAAAAGTTCTGATAATTTATGGACACACTGTGTATTGGAGTGTTGTTGTTGTTGTTGTTGTTGTTCCAAGAGTGTGATGGATGTTTACCTTCAGTTG
This sequence comes from Petrolisthes manimaculis, assembly GCA_034508575.1. Taxonomy (NCBI): domain Eukaryota; kingdom Metazoa; phylum Arthropoda; class Malacostraca; order Decapoda; family Porcellanidae; genus Petrolisthes; species Petrolisthes manimaculis. The sequence continues at coordinate 78,629 of JAWZYT010005630.1, forward strand.
TTTTGTTTTCTTCCAAGATTGCGATGTTACTATAGTAGGTTTTTACCTTCTGTTATTATAATAATTGTTGTTTCAAAGTTGTCATGTTACTGATTTTTACTTTCTATTGTTATTGTTATTCCAAGGGTGTGATGTTATTGATGTTTACCTTCTGTTGTTGTTGTTATTGTTATTCCAAGGGTGTGATGTTATTGATGTTTACCTTCTGTTGTTGTTGTTATTGTTGTTCCAAGGGTGTGATGTTATTGATGTTTACCTTCTGTTGTTGTTATTGTTGTTCCAAGGGTGTGATGTTATTGATGTTTACCTTCTGTTGTTATTGTTATTCCAAGGGTGTGATGTTATTGATGTTTACCTTCTGTTGTTGTTGTTATTGTTGTTCCAAGGGTGTGATGTTATTGATGTTTACCTTCTGTTGTTGTTGTTATTGTTGTTCCAAGGGTGTGATGTTATTGATGTTTACCTTCTGTTGTTGTTATTGTTGTTCCAAGGGTGTGATGTTATTGATGTTTACCTTCTGTTGTTATTGTTGTTCCAAGGGTGTGATGTTATTGATGTTTACCTTCTGTTGTTGTTATTGTTGTTCCATGGGTGTTGTTGTTATTATTGTTCCAAGGGTGTGTTCACATTGGCTTGTTATATGGTTTACTAAAAGTTGTTTCAGTCTCTTGCATTACTGAATGGGAATGATAGACTTAATAGTATACATTTGGTACCGTAGGCATCGATAATCCTATATATCATGATCACAGAAACAATATGAATCTTTAGAACCAACTGAATGGATTCGGGAGGCGAGGTTGGTAAAGATTCATGTTGTGTCTCGGATCAGGACATAATTATTACCCCCTAGTGTACAGTTACGAAACCTTATTCTGACCCACATTTGTATGGTATGTAGAAATAGCTGGCAACTCTCTCATACCAACCTCGATAAATGAACCAACCATCAACTCCAGTCAAGGGGATAAGGATAATACACTTTTGGTGCATAGAGTTCCTTGATTCCTACAAACTATGTCAGGAAACAGAACCAGATTAACAAAAAATAATGGTGGCCTGTTGCTTTGAATAGTTTGGAGGAATCAATTGCTTCAGATTTACCACCACTACTTTCCCCTCAATCCGTCGTTGTTGAGGCGATTAGGTTAGATGGTATATAGTATAGAATTTGTAAAAGGATAGTATACTGTTGACTAATTTTAAGCAAACGTCTCCTTCAAAGTAAACCAAGCATCAGGCCACCATTAGTTTTGTTCACCAGGTCCTGTTTCCTGGCCTTTGGAGAAATGAAGACTCTCCAGTGTGTGTACCCTTAAATAATATTAAAACACATGTGAACCAAACCTGCGACGGAAAGTTTACAAATAACATTTAGATTTCAATATTACGTTAATTATTATTATTATATCTTTTACAGATGAGTCACCATTGTTTGTTTTACATTATATTTATTCATTAGTATTATTATTTGTTTGTTTGTTTCACTTATTAGATATTGGGTTATAGTATGAAATATCTTTGGTGTACGAACACTATTATTGAAAATTAATGGTTTTATTTAACGTTTGGACATCAGCTGCTGGCAGGACCCGTATTTATTAAAGTAAAGTTCACTTCTAAGCTAAATATTGTTAAGCGTTCATTCATTCCCGTATGACAAGGACTCGAAGCCTGCATTGTTTTGAAATGAGAGAGTGAGAGAGTCGCTCATATAGCCTACTAAAATTTGTTGGTAAACGTTCATTCATTCCTTTATGGCAAGGACTCGAACCCGGCACTAATTTGAAATCGCAATAGTGACTCGTACAATCGGCGGCAGAAGTCGTGTCGCCTCAACTGCTTCACCGAGACAGGCAGTGTTCATGGACTCGAGAAATAAACACTTTTTCTACACTTAATAATCTCGAGTCTATGAACTTCGCGTGCCTCGGTGAAACAAGTGAGACGACAGGACTTTTGCCGCCGACTGTACAGCCTAAAGCCATAATAAGTATCTAGGCACGTTTCCAATAGCCTGATGGAGTATTAAACAAACTCCAGCAGTAACTAGGAGACAGTATAAACGTTGTAATTGGTTAACTAGTATATCAGATTATGCGAAACTTTAATAACAAGACCAGGATACTTATTATGGCTCTTGACTGTACACTCCCAATCCACAATCTCTATGCCGCCTGAGTTGAAGCCATAGATCTGGAGTTGGTTGTAGACGACATTGTACCCAAAGCCTCCATTGGGTCGTAATGTGTGTGTGTGGCCTCATGAGGGTTTGGGTGGGCTGTCGTATAGAAACAGCCTGCTTCAGATTTCGGGCTTATAACTCGGTTGGGCTGTCGTATAGAAACCTCCTGCTTCAGATTTCGGGCTTATAACTCGGTTGGGCTAAGGATTGTGAATTGCGAGTGTACAGTCACGAGTGTAGTGACCTGAAACACTAATATGTACTCAGTTCTTTGAAACCTAGTGACAGTAAATAAAGGCACAATAAAATCTCCATTGGAATTAGTTCGTTGGTGAAATGGATTGTTCAAATTTTCAACCAAACACCTACGTAAAGTCAGTAATGCAGAGATACGAAAGTGCAAAACGGAGAGATTTTTTATGAACACCTTCACATATGAAAAGTCATCTTGTGTTAGTCAATCCGTTATTATCAGTTAGTCACCAATATTAAAAGTTCTCAGTTAGTCACCATTATTAAAACGGTCATTATCAGTTTGTCACCATTATTAAAAAGGTCATTATCAGTTTGTCACCATTATTAAAACGGTCATTATCAGTTTGTCACCATTATTAAAAAGGTCATTATCAGTTTGTCACCATTATTAAAAAGGTCATTATCAGTTTGTCACCATTATTAAAAAGGTCATTATCAGTTTGTCACCATTATTAAATCAGTTAATAGCAGTCAGCATTATTAAAACTTAGTTCAGAGTTCTTAAGGGAGTAGTAGTACAGTGTTCGTAAATCCGGATCAACTGATTTCTCCACATTATTCCAAACAGGAGGACACCAATATATATACCAAAAGTGTATTATTCCATTTGTGTTTGTATGATAGCACCAGTCCAAGTGGTAAGGTACAGAGCCAACACGATACTGACTGGGAGAGAGAGAGAGAGAGAGGGAGGGAGAGAGAGAGAGAGAGGGAGGGAGGGGGAGGGAGGGCTAGTGTAAGTGTTGGTGGGAGTGGAGGAAGGAGAGGTGGAGTGGAGAAGGTTAGTGGGGGGTGTTGTTGTGATGGTGGAGGAGAGAAGGAGTAATTGGAGGGAGAGTAGGGAGTTTTGTGATGGTGGGAGTGGAGTACTTGGAGGAGGAGAGGGAAGGAGTTGTGATGGTGGTGTTGGAGGAGGAGGAGGGAAAGTTGGGGAGTGGAATTGTGGTGATGGTGGAGGAGTAGTGAAGTCGAAGTGGAGTAGAAGCACGGGGAGTAGCAATAGAAGAAGGAAGGAAGAAGGAGAGAGAGGGAATGAAGGTGTATCATTACTACACCTGCTCCGTCCAGTCTATTTTTACCTCTAATAATAATTTTGTGTGACGTTTTACCTTCGTTTTGGTGTGTGTTGTGTACAGACGGGGTTCTCCTGGGGGGTGTAGTTTCTTGTAGGCACTAGCTTTGTTTGGAGGAATCTGTAGACCTTCAAGTTCTCACAACAATTTGCTCTCCTTAATTAAAAGGATAATACACTTTTGGAACATTGAAGGGCCTTGATTCCACCATATGTATGCCAGGAAACAGATCTAGTTTAGCGACAATAAGGGTGGTCTGTTGCTTGGAGGAATCATTGCTCCAGATTTACCAACACTTTACTATCCCCTTTATCTCTTACCATGGAACACGTTAACCCATTTACTTGCACGTGTGAGTGAGACCTTGCATGTCAGCCATTGCACCACATACACACACCGTCTGTACTTCTTCAATCCAGCAATATCCAGATGACTTTCTACACTTACCGCTAAGACACGCATGCTGTTAACACCAATGCATATGTATATGTATATATGTATATATATATATATATATATATATATATATATATATATATATATATATATATATATATATATATATATATATATATATATATATATATATCATCTCTTTACTCGCATCGAATTTTAAGTTCATCAGAAAGAAATAAGATTTGTGGGTTATCCTTAGCTTGACAGAAGAATATTAATTAAAGGGGTAATACTAATAATATTGTTCCTCCACAGTCTCTCCAAAAACTACCGGTGCATTCTTAAGTCTAACTATTTGAGACTTGTGACGATACGTATTGGGGAAGGCGAATTGCTGCAACATACAGCTCGGAAATGTTGCTGAGCTGTGAGCGTTGATATATAGAGAAATATTTCGGCTGTCTCATTCCACAAGTTTCGATTATCACTATTATAGAAGTACTCGCACATTGTATTGATCCTTTTACGGCCACTTTTGATAATATCCGTTGGTTTCCTTGCTTGCTCTTTATTCAGTCAACTCAAAGCAGCAAACCGAAATAAGAGAGAGAGAGAGAGAGAGAGAGAGAGAGAGAGAGAGAGAGAGAGAGTCGTCGATCAAACCATGCACTCCTAGTTTGGGGGGCTAAAGTACAGTCGGCGGCAAAAATCGTGTCGACTAACTCGATCAGCGTTTCTTGAAGGGTAAGGTAAAGGATAATCATCTAACGAACACATTCACTACCAATAAATACACTGTTACAATATGTACGGGGCAAAGGAATACACGTCTCTTATAACTTATTTATTCGTTTACGAGTCTGTGAAGCATTATAGGCTAACATTTCCATTCTGTACACTCGTAATACGTAATCCCTGACCCTGACCAGAGACGAACGACAGGCACCACACATAGGCTACCCTGCATTCGAACTCAGCCTCTATAGGTGTACTGGGTCGGGAAATAAACAATACCAGGCGATTCGAAGCTTTCTGCTCCTCACACTCTGGTCAGAAATTATGTATTATGAGTGTACTTCATGACTTGGCTGATGTGGCGACAGGACTTTTAGCAACCACTGTACATAAGAGCGCCTTGACTCCTCCAGTGTATGTCATGAAACGGGGCCACAGTAACAAAAATAATAGTGGTCGACTGTTACTTGGATATAGTTTGGAGGAATCAGTTGCTCCAGATTTACTAAGTTCGTATTACCCCCTTAGTGCGTGCGTGCGTGTGTGTGTGTGTATGTGGAGGAATAGCTGCTCTAGATTTACTGATTTACTAACATTACCCCCTTAGTGTGTGTGTGTGTGTGTGGGTATGTCCTTGCGTGAGACAGAGTGTGCTAGGAGACATGCAGTAAAGAAAATAATAGCCTGGCTGGAATGATTATGTTCTCAGTAACATTCAAGGTTTTGGTACATACAATGGTGTACAAAAGGTCATTCATTACCACAACTGACAGGACTGATTTACCTCTGCTGACAACGACAAAGCACAAGTTCACCGTCTATACCTTCACCCTTCTCTCTCTCTCTCTCTCTCTCTTAGTCGTTGGAATAACAGGTGCGTACGTGATATTGTTGTTGGTTGAGGGAATGAACTTTTAAGCACCTTTAGTATATCCAGTCACGAGCCATAATAAGTGTCCAGGTTCTGCTAAATTAGAGGGATAATGATATGCGTATAAGTTAAGAGATAAACTCATGACGATAAACTGGAGGTCTGCAGATTCCTCCAAACTAGGTCAGGAGACAGATCCCCTCCCTGTTAGTAACATTGGAAGTGGCTTGTTTCCTGGCGTAGTTTGTAGGATTCAGTAGCCTTCCAATATATTCGATCTGCAATAATATATCATGTTGCAGAAGGAAGGTCAAAACTCTTCTAGTCCTGAACTAAGTAATGTAATCATATCACCCCACTTGTGTGTCTCACCTGCTGTCTGTCACATTCCTTCATTATTATTTGCCGGAACTCAATGGTTTAGAGGGAATAATGGTGGACTACTGACTCCCCCAATTTATGCTACAAAACGAATCCCCTTCCCGTATATTAAGGGTCTATCTAGTCTGTTTCCTGGTTTAATATATAGAAATCAATAGCCCTCTAAATCACCCACAATATATTACCTCTTGTCATTACGGGCCCTGTGATGGTGTTAAGAAAATTGGAGGTTAATGAGTTTGGACCGTATGTAATAATATCCATGCATGGTGTTGACGATGACACAATATCTGTTCGATGGCACTGCAGTGTGTCTAAGGAGTTAAACGTAGTAGTACTCTGTAGTGGACTCACTCACACCCATAGCAGAGTTATCCCTTAAAGTACAACTCAGTCATATCATTTCAACTCCCATGATAATAATAATAATAATAATAATAATAAAAGGTTTATTTGATACGGTTGAAAATATTCATTGTAAAATAGTGATGCAAATAGATGATACTTTATAGATAAATACAGGTATGGATAGGAATATTTACAGAACATATAAACGAGCAGACATACACAAATGCAGTACGTTCTCGCACATACGCACAAAATATTCATTTGCACAAAGCAACACACAGACGTACACAATTACAATCACGCATGTTCACTCATATAGGCCTATGGACATAGTATAAATATTTACACGTGCCTTTGGCTTATTAGAAAGACTATTGTGAGGATGGGACTATTTTTGAATTTTGTGTGCTAGGTGTTTCATTTAACTTAATCTTTTTACACCTATCTACATGCACTATTTCTACCTTCCCTGTTTTTATATATTTTACCTTTATTTTATTTCCATGGGCTATGTCTATTATATCATATGGACCTACAAACTTTGGAGTTAGTTTTGACACTCTTTCTGGGGATTTTACCATGACATTTTCCCCAACAGCAACATCTATTTTTACAGCTTGAGCATGTTGTTTTATCATCATCTCCTGCCTGCTACCTTGTAAGTGTTTCCGGACTTCCTTATGGATGTTATTAAACACCTATAGTTGTCTAATGGAGTAGTCATCCATATTATATGCTGGAGGAGAATTACTAGTAATTATGTCATGGAAATCTCTTGTCTGTTCCATATATGATATAATGCAGGGACTTTCCCACTGATGAATTTATGGAACCATTAATAGAGGCAGCTATAAATGATATCCAGTCATCCCATGATCCGTGCATAGGATTAGCCACATGTCGCAAGACTTCCAGTATCTTACGAATTGCACTTTCTGTGAGACCATTGCTGGCTGGATGATAGGCTGTTATGTAACAAACTACAGTATTAGTAAATTCTTTACCATTGTCTATTAGGAGTGGTGTACTGGGAAAGTAAATTTGTTACGAGCTTGTGTGCAACCTCTTCTGCTGTCTTTATCTGCAAAGGAGTAATGACCACACAATGTGAGAAATGGTCTACACATACAAGACAATATTTGGAGCCTTGATGACTCATTGGTAAGCTTAGTACTGTATATCTGTACCAATTACATCCCATGGTTGTTCAGGTATTGGGTAATTTAAAATAGGGGCTGGGCCCATTGTATTACCTCTATGAGCATGGCATGATTCACAATTCTTGATATATTTCTCCACGTCGGTGCGGAGATTGAACCAATAATATTTAACGGGTAAGTCTAGTTTTTGCATTACAGCGATCTCTTCCCAGATGTCCGGCTTGTGGATGATTCCATCGTACCGGTACTACGCCATCGTATCCAACATTAATGTTCTTGACTATGGCCCTTATTACTGTGTTCCATGTTCACGTTGTTGTTGGTGTTGTTGTTGACAATTTTAATTATGTGTTGAGAATGTTCACCTTGTTGACAGTTTTGGTGTTAGTCGCGGAGGTCGTGTGTTGATCGCAGACGACATGGGACTTGGCAAGACCATTCAAGCCCTCGGTGTGGCCGTGTACTACAGGAGTGAGTGGCCCCTCCTGGTGGTCACTCCTTCCTCTGTCAGGTATTAAAATTATTATACACTTTTATTAATTAAGGGAATAAATTCATGATGGTAAAATGGGAGGCCAACAGAATCCTCCAAACTATGACACGAAACAGATCACCTGTTAGTAACATTGAAGTGGCGTTAATTGTTTCCTGGTGTAGTTTATAGGATTCAGTAGCACTCCAAACGAACAGTGGTAATATAGACACAATTTCTTTTATTATACTGTGAATGTTGACTGAAATACTGAACTATTATTATTATTATTATTATAATAATTATTATCATTATTATTATTACTGTATTATTATTATTATTATTTTAAGATTGTACTACCTGTATAATGCTTCTTTTTCAGTTGCTTGTAAATGAGTACCGTTGTCAGGTAGCTCTTCTTTTTCTGTCTGTAAATGTGTACTATTGAGTTTTTTATTTTGTAAGGTTAAGATTAGTTGTATGGCTAAGATTAGTGATTGGTTCAGGATTTGGGGTACAGTATTAGATTGAATGCTGGCAAGACTAGGGCATTGGTCGTCTCACAAGGTGTACCCTATATCACCACCCTTAATTCTTGATGGGACTGTATTGGGGGAGTCTGATAATTTGGTTTTTCTGGGAGATTGATGCTAAGCTGACTTTTGAGAAGCATATGCGGTCAATCTCGAGGCCTCTCTCCCAAAAGTTGGGTATTATGCATAGAGTTTGGCATGTGTATGGGGATAATTCATTGTTACTGCTATGTTTTAACTCCTTTGTTTTGCCTGTAATAAAATACTATTCTTCAGTATGGAGTTCAGCAGCTGACTGCCATCTCAAGTTGCTGGATAGATTTAATCCAGCTCATGGTGCATTGGCCTCTCATAGGTTTGCTTACATATTGCCTCGCTGTAAGACATGTCAGTACAGTCAATCGTTTGTCTCTTGATTTGTGTCATTGTGGAATGGCCTTGGTGAATCTGTCTTTTATGGTGTGGGACTGGCTGGTTTCAAGAGTAGGGCTAATATGTTTTTGTTGAACTAACTACTGTACACATCATTTTTTTCTTTATGCCATCCTCTTTTCTTTAGGTTGGAATCATGGGGCTGGGATCCTTGGATTGATAGAATGCTTTCATTCTCTCCCAGCTTTAGATCTCTGGTCTTTTTTAATAATAATAATATATAGATGTTGTTTTTGCTATAATTTTTTAAGCTGCCTGTAAATATAGTATAAATATTTTTTTTTACAAAAGTTTGTTAATAGTTTGTTAATCTGCTGCTTTTTTCTGGATAATGGGGTAATACACTTTTGGTACATACATTAGAGCACCTTGATTCCTCCAAAGTATGCCAGGAAACAACCAGGTTAACAGAAATACTCGTAGTTCGGAGGAATCAGTTGCTCCTGATTTACCAACTCTGTGCTTGCCCCTTACTGGTCAGTAACTTTCCACACATCAGATATCAAATACAAAGAACCTTTTCCCTAATCAAACAGTAATGTTAAGCAAAAAATCAGTGACATTAATTGTAAAACTGGCCTGACGTGTTATTACATCTGCCACCGAGGGTATGAGATTGCTTCAGTCTGTCTGCTTGTAAAAAGCCAAACTTGAACAGATGGTGAAAGTGAGAGGAGGAGGAGAGAGGGAGAAATGCAAGTCATTAAATATGGTGCTGTAAAAGGCCAAACTTGAAGGGATAGTACAGTTTTAGTGATAAATCTGGAGCAACTGATTTATTTATCTGGCTGTGGTCAATAACATACTGTACTTTGGAGGAATCAAGGTGCTCTTTTGTACAATTTGAGTCATAATAAGTATCCAGGTATGTTTCGAATAGCCTGATAAAGTACCGGTATTAATGGAGCTCCAGCTAGTATGATGCCCGGTTCACATTAGCCCGTTTGGACAGATCCAACATCCGTTACTGAAGTCACGAACCCTATGGAGGTAGGGCTACAGAGGAGATAAGCTCCATCTGTTTTGATTTGCGTCACAGAGTTGTTTGTTTACAACAAAAAGCAAGCATGACTTCTGTTTTTCATACGAAACTGCTCCACAAAATTGCTATTTGCACCAAGGTTGCATATGGCTTAAATCCACATATCATAGTAGATATCATAAACTAAAACATGCTCATTGACGCCCAGTTGGTTAATATGGAAAAAATGTTCGCTATCCCCCTCAAGCTTCTTGCAAATTCATGTATAGGTCCAGTATGAAGTTGTAATTATGGCATGAATACTGTAGGCTTAGAAAGGTATGATATCCTTGTTGACCTTTGAATTGTTATCTATTAGAAGTTAGAACATAAACTCATAGAATCCAGTGTGGATTGATGAATCGTATAAACCAAAAATAACCAAACAAACCAAACCTGGGTTTTTAGTTCTATTATTAATTAAGGTGTTAAGGTTTTATTATTCTCTATTTTTTTATGTTGAAATTATTTTTGAAAGGCTGCCAGTATATTTTGATGTTGTTTTACCCCCAAAAGGCTCCACACATCAGAGTAATGCTTGTTTCAATATCAAATGTAGATGAATGTAAAAGGAGTTTGTAACGAGTGTTTGTGTTATGATTGTTTCAAGTTGTTTCGTTTGTTGGGGTTAAGGTTTTACTGAGTTTCACTGGATTGTTTTCATAGTTAGCTGGAGTACAGTCACTCGCCAGTTCCGGCCTGACTGCCATCCCGCACAGTCATGTCTCACCTGTCCACATATATACGAGCACCCCAAGTTTAATAACAAAGAAGCATACTTTTATCTGGTATATGATTATCCCCACTACCTACAAGGAACTCTACATGGTGTCAGGAGTGGGATCGACTCAAGCCCCGTAAGGTGAACAGTGAACACTCAACATGGCGTCATCTTCCTTACCACCACCGCCAAGTTTTGACATTCACGATAGAAATGCAGCTGAACAGTGGAAGAACTGGAGGAGTCGCTGGGAGTGCTACGCTATGGCAACAGAACTCGACAAAAAACCAGCTCCAAGTACACACGTGTGTGTTTTGTTTACAACTAGAATGTGCAGTGGTGCCATGCCATCAGTACCAATGAACAATATTTATATCCTCACATTAATTTACGTACATTTAACAAATACAATTTAATAATTATAATACATGAATAAATTTACACATTTATTTGTGCACAAATACTTCAATTTCATATTTTTATGATATGATGAATAGTCAACAACATTATACACGGACAACACCGCCGCTGTACTTCATTAAAAGATGACGTGAGTTCATCTCTGCCAGATCCGTTCCATTCAATGATGGCTGTCTTGTCCGGGATGGTAGATCAGCCCCCAGTTCACACTGGAAGGACTCATACATGGCTCTTCGTTACGTCATTGATGGATGTCGGAATCCTTACAAACGTGCTAATGTGAACCGGGCACGAGGCAGGATAAGCATTGTAATTGATCATTCAGGTATATCAGATGATTCTGATCTTCAACAAGACCAGGGCCAGTATTCACAAAGCATGTTAGGGTTTGGACTTGTTCTTTGGTTTGCAATACTGATTTCACCAGTTTTTCAGGCTCATTTCTAAGAAGTGAATGCTGTTGCTCTTTTATTAGTATGAGCTTATATTATGATTTTGAAGCAGTACTTGGTCCTATAATTCTTGCCATGAATAAATACTTATGAACAAAATTATAAGTAAAAAGTTAAGTTTGCTTTTGGGAATATGGTCCCACTTATTATGGTTCATGACTGTGCTATACCTACCAAAAGTATACTATGTGCCGTAAACTTGAACAGGTATTCGTGGGCTAGTTCTGTGGAGCGATGGGTGGGTTCGGTGGAGCGGCATGAGATAGTTGTGGTGAGGAACAGCAAGGACTACTTCGCTGAGGCCACTGTTGTCATCATGAGCTATGATTTATTGGCACGCCGGGAGAAGGAAGCCCTCAACCGTCGTTTCAGAGTCGTCATAATGGTGAGAGAGGAATTGTTTTTTACTGTGTGTGTGTGAGAGAGAGAGAGAGAGAGAGAGAGAGCATATCATTTTTTTTTCTATACAATAATATTATAATATATAAAGGATGTTCATGAGCTTCAGTACCAAACATTTAGGATCAGATGTATAGGTAAAAATAATCTAAAATTATTCTGTACCTCTATTGCTAAATATGTGTAATTGCAGAGATAGAGGTCTAATAAATAATGTAGCACAACAAAGTTGCCATGACTGAACTAATTATCAAATGCATAATAGTTACATTGAGAAATCAAGCACAGATGTGGTATCAAGATTAATTGTTCACATGCTGTGATTGATGTATCTCATGTACAGTCGTGGTCAAAAATAATCACCCATATAGGTGTAATTCATGTTTGAGTTTGATAGCTTCCCTCTGGTCCTTAGCCAATAAACTTTCCAAGAAATAGATTAAGTCCCATCTTTTAATTTACTACAAGCAGCTACACACTACTGAAAACAATCACATCATTTGCTCAGTGGCAATATTGTAACCAATGAGGTTGAGGTGGTTACTGCTGCGGATTGCTACCGTTGGTATTGGGAAAGTAGTCACCTCGGTGACCTACCCTTCCTCAGAAAGGGTAGGTAAGCCTTACCCTGCCTCCACGTGGCAACCTCGGGTAACACTTCCCTTGTTTTTACCATTTTTTTTATAAAGCAGGAGGTGAAGCTAAAGGGGGAGGCGGTATGGGGGATTGAAGTTTAGCTTCCCCCACATATAAGTTTTAGTAATTGTATATATCTTTTTTAGTTGTTAACATCTTTTAGTATTTTTAACACCAGTGTGACTTTTTGTTTTTAATGCTGACGGCCCGTGTCCCTCCGGGAATGAGCGCTGCATTGGCCTTGCCAGCCATGTGGGGGAGTGGACAGATACACACATGAAAGGATGGGGAGTGGAGGAATGTGAGGCTGGAGGAGAGAGTGTGATGTGGAATGGAATGGAGGGAGGTGTAGTGTGGTCAGGAATGGATGAGAAGTGTAAAGGAAGAGGGAGAGAGGGTTGTGCAGTGCTGGTATCTCCGAGGGTATGGAAGGAAGTAGATGGACATGGATGGTGTGGGACCAGAGTGGCATGGATGACAGGCAAGATTGGTTTGATTAAGTATGCAATATTTGAGTGTAAATGTACACAGAGGGTTTGACACAGAATTATTACAAACAGTTTAGCATACACCCATAACAATAACAGTGCAGAACAAGGGATTGTAATCAAGAGGATTGGTTCTTGTTGTTGCAGGATGAATCTCACATGATCAAGAACTTCAAGACTGCACGGTACAAGGCTGCCGCCCAGATCATAAAGGAGGCAAAGCGTGTATTGCTGCTCAGTGGCACACCGGCTCTATCAAGACCCTCAGAACTCTACACACAGATTAACTCCATAGATCCAAAGATTTTTCCAAGGTACTGTACTGTAGTACTGGTGGTGATGGTGTTTAGGGTTGGGTTGGTGGGAATGGAGATCAAGGTGGTGGTTGGAGTTGGGTTGAAGTGGATGGTGATTGGGTAGGTAGTTACTGAATGGGATGGTGATTAGAGTACTGATAGTGATAATGTTGGTAGTGACACAAAAGGTAGATTTTTTTTTTTTTTTTTTAAATGAGAATGAATGAGTGAAAGCCTGCATGATCATTGTCCCTCACTTGTGAGATAGTATGCTCCAGGATTGACCAGTTGTGTATATGAAACACTGACTAGGTTAACTTTGCATCAGGGAGTTGGACAGAAAAGGGGTGTGAACAAGTGGCTCGGTGAATGTTGCATGCTCTCCTAAGTGGAGGAAGCATACATTGAAAAAGTTCAGAAGTGCAATGTCAAATGTAATAGTGATAGAAGAGAGAGAATGATGTAACATTGCGATGAAGAGAGAGTTGTTGTAGTGAATCAGTAAGGAGGAAAAAGTTGATGAGACAAAAGCCATTGATTCCACCTTGAGCAGGAGTGTTGTAAAGGTTGAGCCACCCCACACATGAGAGCCATACTCCATACAGGGGTGGAGAAGACCTCTGTATGGAGACAGCAACTGTGTGGGGGTGAAGTGTTCACGGAATCTGTACAGCACACCTAACTTCTTTGAGGCAATTTTGGCGAGATTAATATAATTTTTCCAAGAGAGAATATGAGAGAAAGAGACTCCAAGGGTATTGAAAGAAGAGGAAAGATCAAGCTGTGTGTCATGGAAGAAGAGGGGATAGTTGTTTGATAGATTAGTGATAGTTGAAAGATGAAGCAACTCCATTTTGGAAGCATTGAAAGCCACTAGGTTCTCCATACCGCAGTCAGATATGAGGAAAGGTCATCACGTGATGTGAAGAGGAACTACTGGAATGAGTGGTTGTCAACCTGGCTGGAATCATAAGCATGATGAAAAGGAAATGAATGCAAGTGATAGGACAGAATCTTGAGGAACACCACTGTTGATAGTCTTAGTGTAGAGGAAAAACAGTGACTGTCTACAACAGCAAGTAGAGTATGGCCAGAAAGAAAATCAGAGATAAAGGTGCAGAGGGAAGATTGGAAACCAAATTGGGTAGTTTGGAAATTAAAGATTGGTGCCAGACTCTATCAAAAGTTTTTGATGTGTCTAGCGCTGCAGTAAAAGTTTCCCTAAAGTTCCGAATAGAGGATGACCAGGATCAGAAAGGAGTGAAAGAAGATCGCCAGTAGTGCATCCTTGATAGAAACCATACTGACCATCAAAAAGAAGGTCTTGACAAATAAGGTGCTTTTGAATTTTGCATGATGAGGCACTTGATATCCCATCTCTTTATTTTCCTTTTTATGTTTTTAATGCCAAGGTTCTTGTGCTTGTTTTTTCCAATTTATCAGTAAGAAAAGCAATCAATCATCTTCTCCTCACAGCTAATCTGAAGTATATGAAATTATATATTGTGTGACTGAAATAAACAATCAATCCTCGGCTACCAATCTGCATATTACCCTAGGTATTGTGTCACTAAAATAAACAATCAATCATTCAGTGGCATATGACCCTAGGTATTGTGTTGCCAAAATAAATCATCAATCAATCCTTGTAGCTACCCATCAGCATATGACCCTAAATAATCAATCAATCATTGTTCACAGCTACCAGGACTATGGTGTGAGGTACTGTGGAGGGAAACAGACAAAATGGGGTTGGGACTTCAGTGGTTCAAGCAACATGCAGGAACTTAAGATTCTACTCGAAGCTAAGTTCATGATACGCAGACTCAAATCACAAGTCCTCGACCAGCTCCCAGCCAAACAACGGTAAGAGTGCATGCGTGATTGTGTGTATAAATTTTAAGTGTAATTTGTCTTAGCTCGCATTATAATTACTGAAAAGGGACATGGATGACAGAACTGGTGCCTGGTCACCAAATTTTATAAAATGCACTCTAAAAATAATATAACTGTTATTCAGGATGACAGTAATTCTGGACCCCACGGCAGTCGAGTCCGGCAACAAGGCGATGGAGGAGTCAGTTCGGAAACTTGGCCTCAAATCTGTTACGGGAGCTTCTAGGCAAACAGCACTCCTCCAATACTTTGCTCAAACCGCTCACTCAAAACTCAAGGCTGTTGGGTGAGCTGCAGTTGTGTGTATGGGTACATATGTGTACAGATTGTGGGTATACTTGCTGACGTGTGTGCGTATGACCCTCATGTTTTCAGATGTGTGTACATGTGTATAACCCTCATAATCCATATTTCTGCTTCTCTACAATCAAGGCAGTTGGATATACTGTACTACTGTTGTGTGTACATGTGCATTGTGTGTTGATTAGCTCACATAATACAGAGTAGAGTACTGTACAGGTATTTGTCCTAATAATATCTTCATGGGGAGAGAGGGATGTGTACCTGTACAGTATATTTGTTATATATATTGAGGCTTTATCCTAGTAAAATTGTTTTATTGAGGGAATGAAAGGTAGGAAGGAGAGAAAGAATGGAAAAAAAGAGTGGAACAAAAAGAAATCAAGATAATGAATGTTTACACACACACACAAAAATTGATATATCTAGTACCATATGTAGTACCTGAAAATTTGTACCCTTGCAGTGTGTACGTGAAGGAGTTGCTGGAGTCAGACGAGAAGTTCCTGGTGTTTGCTCATCACCAGGTTATGTTGGATATGTTATGCGAGGTGTGTGACAAGGCCAACACAAGGTTAGTGAGTGATCTACAGTTTCTTATACGGTAATGCCTTGATTTCCACTGTTGTTGTTATGGGTGTGTATTATACCGTTTTCAATGAATACGTGCACAGTAAACTCTCATTATCTACTGGGTTTATGGGTATGTATTATAGGTAAAAGTTGTGTCACCTTACTCATTGCTTCTTGAAGAATAACACAAAGGTTAATCATGGAACAAACTCATTCATCATACAGAATTACAATATCGTCCAGGGAATAAATAATTAAATTTCTTTAGTTCTTCAGTTTACAAGTCTGTGAAGCTTAAATTTCCATACTGTGGTGACAGGATTTTTGCCACCAACTGTACAAAGAGGGTTGACTACACAGATTCATTGCAAACAGTAACAACAATAGAAAAGGAGGTATTTATTGCAGCTGTGAACATCAATCTTGCTGCAATTAAAGGGCAATACTTTTGTTACATTTTAGTGTCTTGTTTCCAGATTTACCAACACTACTAACCCCTTACCCACGCCAACAAATAAAAATCAAAGTATTGTCATCCTTTCATTGTTGGTGTTATTGATTTGATTAATTGTTTTGATGATTCTTATAATTCATGTACACTCGCAATCCACAATCCTTAGCACACCTGATTTGAAGGCCGAGATCTGAAGCAGCGATTTCTGGACGACAGCCCACCCAAACCATCACGAGCTCACACATTTTGAAGCACTGGAGGCCTTGGGTGAGCTGTCATCTAAAAACTGCTTCCTCAAGATCTCGGGCTTCAACTCAGGTGGGCTAGGGATTGTGGATCGCACGTGTACGTACAGTCATGGTCAGAAGTTCTGCAACCTGGTGAATAAAAGCGAGCCATTTGAGTGAATCCTATGAACCAGTATTGTAGAGACCAACAGCTATAGTTTGGGATTATATTTTGAAGCCATCTCATTGGAATGTCTATCTCTATTACTCTGCATATTTCACTTCTTTCAATAATGCAAACTTCAGCCTCCATAGTCAACTTAATGGGGTAATATATACTCTTGGTACAGTTGCCAAAAAAGGTATTGCAACAGCTATTGATACAACATTAAATAATTATATTAATGTCCATAGTTGTTTGTAGGGATTATAATTATGCTGTACAGTAGGATATGTATATTTCCTTCTGTTATACATGCTTATAGTCCCTACAAATAGTTGTGAATATTACTATGGTTAAAGTTCTATCAAGATTTGTCGCAATACCTTTTTTGGCAACTGTACATTGGGACACCTTGTTTCCTCCAAGGTATGCCAGGAAGCAGGATCAGGTGAACAAATATAATAGTGCTTGGAAATGTTTGGTGGAATTGATTGCTCCAGATTTTGCAACACTGTACACTACTGAAATCCCTAAAGTTTTTCAGACAATCTTTCAAACATGAAAACGTAACACTTTAATCAGTTGTGAACTAGTAAACCTGGAACATTGGTGAACCTGATTACTCCAAATTATTCCAAGCAACAACAGGCCACCATTTTTTTTTTCCTCTGGTCCTATTGTTTCCCAGCATACTTTGGAGAAATCAAAGGTACCAAAGTATTCTATCCCCTTAAATCAGTGGTTCCCAAACTTTTTCTGGTCGTTACCCACTTTTCATACTTGATCCTTGTCTATGCCCCCCCCCCCCCCCAACCATAACCCGTTAACTGAATAATATGAACATCCTTGCTGATACACAAGATTCAAGACCAAGTTATCATACAGAATACACAGCTTAGGAAGCCTTAGATTAGAATTATGTACAGTAGAGTTAAAATTGTCTTGCTTCCCTAATACATCCCCATGTCTTGTTTTATGTCAAGAACACAGAATCGTATAAAAAAGGACGTATTACTCATGTGTCTGGCAGCAAGGCATTGCACAAACCTGTAAGTTCCCTCCACTGGCTACCTACCCACTAAACTCCTTTGGTTTTATTTATGCATAGCCTCAGATTATGGCCCCCAGTTTGGGAACCACTGCCTTAAATGAAAGCAAAGTTCTTCAATGAGCATAATATAACTCCAGGGTTTTTAAATGTAAACAAAGCCCTTCAATGAGCATAATTTTAGGCTACTATTGGAATTTGTACTGCTTATTATTGCAGGTATATAAGGATTGATGGCAAGACTAATGGAGAATTAAGACAAAATTACATCAACGCGTTCCAAACCAAAGACGAAGTGAAGGTGGCTATTCTTTCCCTGACGGCAGCCAACACCGGCATCACACTCACCGCTGCTCACCTTGTTGTATTTGCAGAGTTGTTCTGGAATCCAGGGGTAATGAACCTTTTTTTATATATATATATATATGGAGTAATATACTTTTGGTACTTTGGAATGCCTTAATTTCTCTCCACAGTATCCCATGAAATAGGACCAGGTCAACAAAAATAATGGTGGCCTATTGCCTGGAATAGTTTGGTGGAGGAATCAGTTGCTCCAGATTTAGCAAGGCTGTACTACTCCCTTACTATAACCAAGTACTTAGAGGGTAGTACAATGTTGGTGTGTCACAGTAACATTGTGTGTGTAGCTAAAAAATTATATATGTTTCTGTAGCATTGTATGTGCTGCTGTAACATTGTGTGTGTGTTGCAATAACATTGTGTGTGTTGCTGTAATGTTGTGTGTGTGTGTGTTGCTATAATGTGTGTGTGTGTGTTGCTATAATGTTGTGTGTGTGTATCTCAGTAACATTGTGTGTGTGTTGCAGTAACATTGTGTGTGTGTTGCAGTAACAATGTGTGTGTTGCTATAACATTGTGTGTGTATTACAGTAAATTTGTGTGTTGCTGTAACATTGTGTGTGTGTACTGCAGTTACATTGTATGTGTGGTAGTAACAATGTGTGTTACAATAAAATTGTGTGTTGCTGTAACATAGTGTGTCACGGTAACATTGTGTGTGTCACAGTAACATTGTGTGTGTTGACATCACAGTAACATTGGGTGTATGTTACAGGTACTGGTACAGGCAGAGGACCGTACACATAGGATTGGTCAAGAGGACTGTGTTGTGGTACAATATCTGGTTGGTAAAGGTACAGCTGATGATTTCATTTGGCCTCTTGTCCAGGCAAAGCTCGATGTTCTTGGCAGCGCTGGACTCACCAAGGACAATTTTTCTGATACAACATCAACCTACCAGAAGGTAATGCTAAGTTAACTTTTTTTTTTTTTTTTTTTTAAGATATTATGGGTCATATGTAACTATTACTTCGAGGAAAAGGGTCTTCGTCACTCAATTCTTATTTTTGCAATAAAAATTGAGTGACAAAAACCTTTTCCTCAAAGAAATAGTTTAACAATATCACCCTTAATATCTTAATCCAAGAATATTGTCTAACATGTATGGTGGTGTTTAAGGATCTGTAGAAATAGTTGAAAATAGAAGACATTGTATAGAGTTGGGTCCAACCACCTACCCAACATTTTCCTCTCAAGTTGAAATGTTGACTAACTTAGCATTTGAATTCTCCATTGCTGCCAATTAATACAGGTACAGTATTATTAAACTACTTCAAGGAAAAGTCTCTTCATTGCTCAGTTTGTATTATGTGCAATAGGAATCAAGCGACGAAAAGCCTTTTCCTCAAAGTAGTAGTAAATTTAATGATACCACCCTAAAGGCGCGGTCACACGAGCCTTTTTTTCGTCAATTTTTTACCGTCAATTTTAACTGTGTCTGGTCACACGAGCTAATCGAGATTTCAGCGTATTTCGTCAATTCGGTGGTTGGTTTTGTGGTAAAGCTCATCTCCTGCACTCTACAAATATTTTTTTTCTGAATATATATTATATAAAATATTTATTCTAATAATTAATGCATTTGGTTCCTAGCGGGTTTTTGTTACTGTGTCCGTGATTGGTTAATTTGATGATAATGCTCATTCATGGGCTCCTAAAGTGACGTGTTCAAACTTCTCATATCTCTGATGTTTTGATATTTTATGCCTTAAATAAAGTGTCTAGCACGTTATTATGTATTAAATATAACAAATATTAATATATAATTGCCATATGTTAAGCGAAAACTGTGTATAGTAGGGAAAATACGGCTGGTTTGTTGATTAGGCTACGGAGGTGCTGTATTGTTCGAATCCATTCATTTCAGGTCAAGATACACCGTAAATATAAATCAAAGCAAAGTTAAAGCATGTTATTTTTTGTAATTTTGATTACTTTTTAACAAGATTCAATACAATTTGAAATTTTAACGCCTGCAATAGCATCAAGAAGTAAGTAAAGAAATTAAGGATAAGGACCAAGTCACAGCTACGACGGAAGAACGAACACAGTATTGACGGGAAAACCAACACCACCTCTCTCTCCCGTCGGCTAGCCTAGTAGCTTCTAATAACTTTTTACTCTATTTAGGCAAGTTTCTTTATTTGTAGGCATGTCACTGTGTTGGAACAAAGAGTTATCAGAGGTCTGGGTTCATAGTACTTTGTTGTTATTTGTCATAACAGAACAATTCAGCAGTAGGATCTGAGGGGGTAAATATGTTGTCATAGTTAATGAACTTTATTTGTTTTCCCACCAAGTAGAACTTCCACAGCCACTTTCTGCTGCCTTCTTTTGGTCCATTATTGTCATTTCAACAGCACACATATATTTTAATATAATTTTCTAGGCTTAATAACATTACAGATGGATTATCGGCGGCCATATTTGTTTGCAATATCGTCAATACAACACGAACATGATCGTGTAGCAAAAATTGACGAAATCTCGTCAATTTCAGCCAAGATTTAACCGAGTTGATATTGACGGTGAAAAATTAACGAAAAAAAAGGCTCGTGTGACCGCGCCTTAAGTGTCTGTGTGTTAAAGAAAGCAATACAGGGATAATTCTTCTTTCTCAGGGCATAGAGCAGAACACTATTACTCAATACTTACTGGAGATGCAAGACTTGGATCACTCTTCAGACCCCACCACCACCACCACCACAAAGAGGCCAAGAACGTAGTGTGGTGTATCATAATGGAAGAATATAATGTAAAAAAGCATGTTAATTTGTTATTGAGAAGGTAGTAGTACAATGTTGGTAAACCTGGAGCTTCTGATTCCTCCAAACTATTCCAAGCAACAACAGGCCACCATAATTTTTGTTCATCTGGTGTCGTTTCCTTGCATACATTGGAGGAATCCAGGATGAATTACTGTACTGTACTTTTAAGAACAAAACTGTGTGAGGTATCAATTATTGTAGGTGTAGGGAAGTGGCATCCCCATCGCCTACCATTCTTGCGATGGTGGACTCGGCCTAGTATCCCCTACGGTACAAGAGGGAGTGAGGGTCTTTAACAGTGACCCCACTAAAGGCTCAGATAACCTCGAAGCTGGACCCTTTGCCTGTTGGGAGTCCTGTTCTGAGGACAGAGCCTCCCCACCCCTTATATAAAGGGAAATTGATGATGATCTATATTTTGTAAATATTAAGCACTTTATTCCATATATTAATGGAATGATCAAGTAATATTTAATGTAGAAGACATATTAGGAGAAATTGTAGATATAAAAAATCTCAGAATGATGAAATGTTTACATGTGATATTAGCATTTCTTCATTTGCTTTTAAAGTGCCTTGCATTCTCTGTATTTTTTTTTTTTTTTCATTTGTAATAATAAATATATTTTTTCACAACCATTATAAGTGTGTTCAATCCTTACAGTCCTTCACTTAGTAGAAAGGGCCTACAGGCAGTTGTGTACGTTACGTCTGACCCTTTGTGCGGATGGCAGTATCGTAACCTATGAGGTATGAGGTGCAGCCATTGCGCAGTGGCTACCGTTGCACCTGGCAACAAATGTAGGGAAATTTATCTGTTTTGGGGAATTTTGAAGTCCACACAGGGAAATTATATAAAGATTGTTCAAGAATAACCAGGCAATTTCTACCAGATGAAGTACTAAGAAGACCATAATTGCTCAAGAATAAACGGAATTATTGAGGCAAAAAGGGAAGATTTAAAGGTGAAATTAGAGAAATTTCGTCAAGCAGACCTGGCAACACTGCCTGGCAAGAGCTGCGATCCTCCCACCACCCCCTTTCTACCTCATAAACTACGTGTGAAAGAGAAACTTGTATTTAAAATTAATAAAAGTATTTTATATGTATTTAGGGGGGTATTTTTCGATAACACGTAATTTTCGCTAATTCGGAGGTCTCAAATCCCCCTGCCTTCCGGATTAAGGTATTTTTACTGTATGTGCAATTTCCCTTTAATTTTTCTTTCTTTTATTATAATTTAGTGGGGGTTTTTAAAAGCTTGACAATATTGATAGCCAATGTCCCACCTGGAGTGAGTCGGTTCATCAATGTCACTTTTTGCCGAGGGTTTAGGGTCTGGCGTGGTTTGAGGTTCCGGTAAGGGGGTAGGGGTAGCAGCAGGCTTGCTTGTGAGGAACATAGTGATCGGCAACTGTGAACGTTTCCATTTCATATCCTGAAACAGTCTTATAAGGAATGATACTGTTCTCAATTTCACCCATCACCTTCAATGCCTGCACCATTGAAGGATCAAAATATCATAGAAAAACTGTTTCAGCTGTTCTGTTAATCCCATTGCCTGGCCCAGATGTTCAAAGGTAAGTGCTTGAGGATGACTGGCCTCACCAACACTCCTCTTCATTCTCATTGTCTGATTTTTTCACAATGTCCAACAATTCATCGTCAATTAGGGGCATGGCTTGTTCTTCAACCAGCTCCCTCACCTCCGCCAACTTGCCTTGCCAGCTCCACTGTTTTCTTCAAAGGTTTGCTAACCTCCTCCTGAGGAGCAAAGCCTTCAAAAAGTCACACACACACTCAGGCCACATAGGCCTCCAACAGCTATTCACTGTCTGAGGGCACAAATCCTTAATGCTTCCATGCACTATTGAGAGACACACTATTGAGAGACAGTCTGCTATTGTGAATGTCTTCCAATATTGCATGATATTCATCTAATAATGTGTGGAGTCTTTGCATAGATCGACGTGTGTAATATGATTAAAATGCTGCAATCACACCATGATCCAGAGGTTGTATTAGGGAGGTAGTGTTTGGTGGCATAAACATTACCTCAAAATCATTACACATTCCCTCGAGTGATGCTGGACGTCCTGGAGCATTATCTAGAAGTTGCAGAATCTTGTTTGGGAGGCCCTTCTCTTGCAGATAAGCAATTATGCAGGAAATTATGGTGAAACCAGTCCACACAAATGCTGATGGTGGTCCAAGCTTTTAAATTATGCTTCCAAAACACGGGAAGGAGATTCTTGTTGCGTCCTTTCAGTGCTCTGGGATTAGCACACTTGTAAATAAAGCCTGGCTTTATTACATGGCCAGCAGCATTAACACACAAGATTAATGTGCTGCGGTCCTTACTGACCTTGAACCCTGGCACCCTTTTCTCCTTGGCAATGAAGGTTCTGGAAGGCTTCTTTTTCCAATACAGGGCTGTTTCATCCATATTCCACACTTGTTCAGCAGCTGTTGACACGTGATCAGCCGAACCTGATTCCCCAATAATTTTTAAGTTGTGCAGGGAAAACCACCTCTTATATTTATCAAACCATTCTTTTCTTGCTAGGAATTCAGGATGGCTGGTGGCAGGGCTTCGTCACTGGTGCTAGTCTCAGCACTCGTCAGCCTTTCGTACAAAGACTTTCCCTTTGCACGTATTGCATTGCTGTCAATGGGATTGTCTTTTTTATTTTGGTCAGTAATCCATACAAACAATGCCGATTCCATTTGGGACATAGCACTGTTTCTTATATGTGAGACTTGCTTGGCAGATGGAGGAGCAGTAGCTGCCAGAGCAGTTTTTATCTTGGCTTCATTTTTCTTTATGAACCGCACTGTGCTTTCATTAATGCCAGACAATTTTCCCATTGCACAATTGCTTAGATTATGGGATTTACATTTGTCTAACAATCTCACTTTTTCCTTGAGATTCATCACTTTCTTGAGCGCTTAGAGCTAGGCTCATCGCTTAGGGGCCATACCTGCAGTCTGTACATACGTGTTCAGTAGGGCACGGACAAAGACACTTTTAATAAGTAAATACAGACACAGTTACTGTACTACAGTACTGTATTTTGGATTACAAGAATAAGCACAATAGTTTAGTGAAAATAAAAATAGCACTAGTGTAATATTGCAATATAAGCGAGGGAGTACTGTATGTTTTGTTTTGTAAAATATGCCCGCGCTGGTGGGCAAACACACACGAATATCCTCGCCCTTTAATTAAGGTAAACAATACTTTTATTAATTAACTTTTTTCCACATTTTCTACATTCAAAGTTTTATTTCCTGTGTGAACTGTTTTGTGTTTATTGAGATAAGGTTTCCTACTAAACTTTTTACCGCATTGATTACATTCAAAGTCCTTCACTCCTGTGTGTATAAGTATGTGTCGTTTTAGATCACTATTTCTTCTAAATGTTTTACCACATTCATTACATTCAAAGGTCTTTATTCCTGTGTGAATAATCATATGCTCATTAAGTTGAGATTTCCTACTAAACCTTTTACCACATTCATTACATTCAAAGTTTTTTACTCCTGTGTGTATAAGTATGTGTCGCTTTAAATCCCGTTTTCCAATAAACCTTTTACCACATTCATTACATTCAAAGTTCTTCACTCCTGTGTGTATAAGTATGTGCTGGCTTAGATCACTCTTTGTCATAAACTTCTTACAACATTCATTACATTCAAAATTCCTCTCTCCTGTGTGTATAAGTATGTGCTGCTTTAGATTATCTTTTGTCACAAACTTTTTACCACATTCATTACATTCAAAGTTCCTCTGTCCTGTGTGTATAAGTATGTGCTGCCTTAGAACACTGTTTCTCACAAACTTTTTACCACATTCTTCACATTCAAAGTTCCTCTCTCCTGTGTGCATAAGTATGTGTCGCCTTAGATTTCTCTTTGTCACAAACTTTTTACCACATTCTTCACATTCAAAGTTCCTCTCTCCTGTGTGAATAATTCTGTGATTTTTAAGGTCAGATTTCCAACTAAATTCTTTACCACACTCATCACACATAAACATTTTCTTTCCACTATGAGTCAACAAATGACGAGTGAGACGGCATTTCCTACTAAACTTTTGACCACATTCTTGACAGACCAACGTGTTACACTTCTCTTCTCTGACGACATTGATGGTGTCACTTCCTTCCACCTCCATCACTAATAGAGCTTTATTCTGCCACCAATATGACCACTTGGTTATTACTGGTGTCAGGGCTATCAACTACACTAATAATGTACTAGTGTCTGGGCTGCCAACCACACTGTTGCTGATGTCAGGGTTGTCACACTCTTACTGGTGTTATCTGAAACAATACAGCAATATATTTCAATAAACATAATATGAAAATATATAATTTCTAAAGCATTGTCTTTAAAATCTTAATGTCTTGATGGTTTGTATCAAGTAATGTTTTGTTTTGTACTGTAATTGTTCTTATGAATGTGTATACAGTAAACCCTCATTATACACCACTGGGTATATTGGTGTGTAATATTTACTATACACACATTATTACCAACAGTACAATACACATCCATAACAACAACAGTACAAAATAAACAAGGCATTTCTGTATATTTTTGGAAATATTAATGGAAAATATTTACAAGTTACCCAAATGGGATTTTAAAATGTTCACTACTACCAATGTTTATTACAAATTCACTATTACAAACAACTTTTCTGTATATCATTTGCCTTGCAAATGTGCGATAACAATTTCCTCTTATAAGTATACTAGGTGTCGTAATTTTTCTAAGACTAACAATGTCCTAAAGTTGGCCTTTTCACACTTTTTTTCTTACAATATGTTTTATTTCATCTTTTACTACAATATTTCTTAGTAGCATTTCTGTCATAAATCGGTTATAAGCCCAGTAGTCCCTTTACAGTGACTACTCTCTCATGATTTCTACCCTTCAATGTCATTGCAAACAAAACAATATGGCGCCGATCATCATTGAATCCACAACACAGGTCAGCTGGTTATCTGTGGTTGTCTATGGTAACCATGATGCCCGCAGTGCTACCTGGTGCAAGATTCTTAAACTTCAACCCATATCCAACTAATTAGTTTTTGACAGACTTCTATCATCTCGTTATCAACCAATTGCACACCTGCAACACGTGACAACCTCACAGATATCTCCTCCATCCATTTATGCTGCCATTACAAGTATGGAGTCTGTCTGTGCTGGTTGTTCATGTAAAAATATATCTGTTCTTATTAAAAATATAACTAACTAGTGCATACTACTTGATGGGACAAAACCGAAGCATTAGCAGCAATTAATTTTACTCAGCAACACAAAGAGCTGCTTGCCTATTTTACCAACAACTATTGGACAATGATCATAATATAAGACTACAGTACTCAAGAAGCAATATAATACCGGTAGTATAGGATACTGTAATTAATTTTTAACCAGTGTATTATGAAGCAACCCTAGGTGTGCCATAGGAGATATAAACACAGTATTACTCTGTACATTCTTGGAACTTATGAAATTTATCATTAAATATTGATAGTGTGCCTCAAACATTTATGTGCCTGGCTTAGTGTGCTGTAAGATGAAGAAGGTTGAATATCACTACTGTAACAAGTTCATACAAAAGAGGTGCAATTATTCTAATTCCAGTATAATTATATAACCTGCAAAGCATATGTCAGTAGACAGTGGTCTCACCACAGTACAGGGCTGGGGAAAGGAAAAGTACTGTAGTTTCATTACTAAATTCCTTACTGTACTTTATATTTCTATTTTAAACTTGTATAAATATATTTCTGTTTTTACAAGGAATTTTCCTTGTGCCTTTACTTTATGTGATATTGTACATATACATTATACTGTACAGTATGTACAGTCAGCCACAGAAATTCATACACAGATCATGGCAAAAAGGATCTTTATTCTAGACATACTATAGGCCTTGTTCAGCTGACTGATTCAAGTATTACACATTATTATTAGGCCGACTGTACAGTTCATTGAGTTATCTAGTTGCTTTACAAATTCTGTAAAATACATACCTTCTCTGTATGTCAATGTCATACTTAGACTTATTAGATGTCCGTGGTTTATTCCAAGTGCAGAGAACATCCGTACACGATATTTGATTTTGCACTTGTTCTAAAACGAGTGTAAATGTTCTAAAACATTTCTTGTAATTATGCCATGGAGAGAAGCAGTGCTACAACATGTTTGCAACCACCATCATCACTGAAAAATAGAGAACATATGTAGTTCTAGTGGAAATGTTCATATACCAAATACTGTACAGGTAATATTTATAAAATTCACGAGATAATTTTTAGAAATGGCCACAACTAGATTTTGTAACAAAAATACTGTACATGTGTATATATGTTCTGGTTGTTTAACTTGTGAGACGTGGGTAGAACTTCCCAAAGACACAAAGGTAATCCAATTGTGGCAACTAATAAAAATGTACTTGCATAGGTAACCTTGAGGAATGCAAGACAGTAAAGAATATATCAGATAATTTTTTTTTTCCAGAGTGAATTAGAGAAAAGATAGCATTATTAATATTGTATCAAAAAATTATTTTTGTTAAGAAATTGCATTAATACTGCAGAAATTATTAAGCGTTATAAAATACTAATATATAATAACTAAACGGTCATTATATATTAGAATTTTATAATTACTGTATAATTACTGTACAGGTCTGTGGAGGCCAATGATCCGGAGTGAGTGAAGGAGAGTAACACGGTGAGAGTGGTGACGAGGACAATGTAGTAGTAGGTGTTCTGGTGTGTCAGGTTGTGTAGGGCACCAAGGGCAGTGGGGGTCTGGTGTCATCCCCAGGCGGTGAAGATGGCCGTTTAGTCTTGAGTGGCCAATTCTAAGCCTGGTTATACTGTAGTTAGATAAATACTTTGGTAAATGTGGGGCAACTGATTCCTCCAAACTATTCCAACCAAGGCGCCATATGACCTTGCTGTTGCGGCGCCTAATATCAATCCATCTATTTCAAGCAATAATTTTGTTCACCAGGTCCTGTTTCCTGGCATAATACTTTGGAGGAATCAATGCACTCCAATGTATCCAAAGTGTATTTTTGCCTTAATTATACCACCAAACTATCCACCTACCTCTTTGTATGTATAGAAGGTACAAGTGGTGAAGATTGTTGACGTTGAACCTGCTGTTGTTATGGTTTATGGTCAATCTTTGTGGTTGTCACATCACTCACCTGTCACTTGTTGTCAAATCACTCAAATGAGCTCCTCTTGTTATCATAAAACAATATTTATAATAAATATAAAATATCTCTAAATATATAACTGAAGATGAATTATTATAACATCAACATACTATTTTTATATCTCATGTAATGATATATTTCTATAAATAATGTAAATATTATACACAGCCTCTACATTGACTTATCACCAATGTAAACAAACAACTGCTGAATGATGTTAGTTTCTGGACCTTCCATGCTCCTAATTAACTTTATTCCCTGTTACTTCAATCAGTCTCTCAGTAAGAACTTTCCCACATACCTTCACCAATACACAGAGAAGGCTTAATAATCAGGATTAGTAAATAATTTATATTCTGTAATACATTATATGTATTTCCTTGATATAAGTTGGTTAAATTTAACACAAATGTCCTTTTAACACTGGGTCAGTAAATCACTTGGTGGCTACCAGTATTTATTCGTTATATATCCAGGCTATACTGTATATATATCATTTAATGGGATAACCTCTCTTTGGTGAATTGCAGGGCTACTGATTTCTCCAAACTATGCCTGGAAACAGAAAGTCCTCAATGATACTAATACGAGACTCGTTTTGTATAATTTTTTTGAGAATTTGGTAGCTCTCCAATATACTGTCAAGAGTGCACAATTCATTTTTTTTAGACACAGCCTGTGTTTTATGGCAAACAAGACAAATTGTAAACTACCGGTACTACATTCTATTACAATGACTACTATCACAACACAAAACTAACTTATAATTAAACCCAATACATAACTAACACTTTATTCAACCCAATCCAAAACTACCTCCTAATTCAAGCAACAGAAATATAACCTAACACAAAAATAACTAGTAATTCTCAAATTAATCAGTACAGTATATCTTCTGAACTTAAAATTGCTCATAAATTTCTAAAACAAAAGAAATAAATTTCCTTTAAAATTTTTCGGCATCTATTCAAAATATGGGTTTTTATCCAAAATAACAAAGCATTACAAATGAAATAAAACTTGTTCAAAATCACAGATAAAAGATAAAATCCTTGAAAACAATGTTATTTTTTACTGCACTCTTCTGTATCTGTCCCTCCTATCTATCATCTTCTCCCTCTTCCTACAGGGTCTTCCAAACCCAGGGAGGTCTTTTTTTCTTATTCAGATCTGGAATTACTAGTCATTTTAAGTCGAGGATTTACTTCAGTTTACAGGAACTTGATATGAGAATAAAAGACCACCACCTTAGGCCTGGAAGACCCTGTAGGATGAGGGAGAAGGTGACAGAGATGTGGGACAGCAAAGAAATACAAAGGAAATATTGTAGAAGGAAAATAAATGCAAAGGAGATAGAACGACAGGAAGAATAGTGAAAGAGAGGAGATAGAGGAAGGATAGCAAGCATAAAGAAAATGGAAGGAAAGGTAGGAACAGCAATCACAAATAAAATAAAAGGAAAGGAAGGACAGCAAACACGAAGGAAGGAAATTGGAGGAGAGAAGGGACAGCAAACATGAAGGAAGGGAATAGAAGGAAAGGAGGAACAACAAGCACAATGGATATAAAAGCATATGAGGAACAGTTGAAGAATTGAAAGTGATTGAGTAGATGTAAAGTATGATGATATAAATCCAAGTTGCTCTCCTTCCCTTTTATTTCAATCATGTTTATTACCCTCCCTTTCTTCTATTTCCTTCATATTTGCGGTTTCTCCTTTCCTTCTATTTCCTTCACATTTGCTACCCCTCCTTTCCTTCTATTCCTTGGTGTTTGCTGTCCCTCTTCTCTAACACCTTCTCCATCATACTAAAGGGTCTTTCAGACCTAGGGTGGGTCTTCCTTCAATACACATCTACCATCTAATGAATCTAGGATCTTGCAAGTCTGAAGTGGGTGCCCTTAGAGGTATATTCAAGGGTGCTTTCTCAACCTTTGACTTGACCAAAGGCCGACCATGGAACAGTAAACACGAGGAAGAAGAGGAGATGAAAGGTTTGGGATTATAACATGAGGCAGAGCTGCTGCTGCTGTCACTGTTTACATCAGTTGTCATGGAAACTCCACTATACACTGGTGAACTGTGGAAGTCATATGTACTGAAGCAGTGTGAGGGATAGATGGCTTCTCGTCCTTTCTGGTGATAAGAGTCACAGTCATTCTTCGGGTGTTTCATTTCACCACTGGATGTCCTTTTATTATTTTTGTGGGCAGTCACAGTTAAAGGCAACAACACCCATTGGGAAACCTTTTGTTGTTGTTGTAGTGGATTATTGTTTGTTTTGGTTTGTCCATTGTCATTTTTTAGCTGTTGTTTGATGTTTGCTTTAGTTTGTACGTTGACATTTACCAGCTGTTTATTCTGTTGTTGCTTTTGTTCATTGTTTGTTATGGTCTGTACACTGACATCTTTCTGTATCCTTAGTATTGTCTGTGATCCTTCGTCCTTCTGCCTTATCCCTGATATCACTGTCTGTGTCTCCCTGCTGTGTAACTCTGTATCTGTCTGTGTGTTTATATTTTGGGTTGACGGAGCAATTGGTTTGTTATTATTTTTATTGCCACCCATTGTATGTGGTATATCTCTATTCTCACCCATCTTATGTGGTATATCTCTGTTTCCTGCCATCTTATGTGGTATATCTCTGTTTCCTGCCATCTTATGTGGTGTATCTTTATAATAATATTCCATAAGGCTTGGACAGGTCTGTACTTTCTTGGTAACCTTGTGTGCTATTTTCACCTGTACCCATTTAGTACACGTGTTACCCATCAGTCTAGGGGTCACCTGTACTCCAAAGTCACTCACTGATCCACGAGAAAGAGCCTCATTTTTTATCATACCAAATGGTGACTGTTGTTGTTGGTTCTCTCTACACTTGCTGTCTATTCCCTTCTTTATTCCTTTACCGAACTCATACTTCTCATCTCCCTTATTCCAATCTTCATAATTTCCTTCATATCTCTTATTGCTATCTTCATGATTTCCTTTTCTATCAATTTTTACATTCACCATTTCATCATCACCTTCTTTTTTCTTATTCATATCTTCATTATTTCCTTCATTTCCCTTTTCACATGCACCAGAATCAACCCTGTGTACATCTTTATATGGTACGATATTTCTATTTATGTCCAGATTTGAATTGCATTGAAGTGAGAGACAGACCTCCTCCTTAACAAGTGCCTCTGAATCTGATTGAGTTGATCGGTGGTGGTGGTCGTGGCTTGAATCAGTCATATCACGTTCAAAGTATTTCTGTACAACTGACGGTTCGTTTTGTCCAATCGGTGGTTCATTTTGACTGACCAACACTTCTTTTTGTCCGATCAGTGGTTCTTTCTGACCAACCAGCTGTTCTTTTTGTCTGACCAGTGATTTGTTTTGTCTGACAAGTTCCTTGTGTTCGAGAGGTACCGGTAGTGTTTCTGTCAATAGTGAGGGTGGAGAGTGTACTGATGGTGGTGTTAGTGATGATGGAGAGCACTGTGTGTGTAGTGGTGGTGTTGGCAGTAAGGGTGGACAACACTGTGTTGGTGGAGAGTGTTGTTTTGGTAGTGATTGTGGAGAGTGCTGTGTGTGTAGTGGTGTTGGTAATGATGGTGGAGTGTATCCATACAGAACATCAAGTGCTGCCACCACCACCCATTGAGCCCACGGGGAGTCTGTGGTGTAGGCACGACGAACCAGCACATTCGTTACCAACTGTAATAGAAAAAAGTTGGCATTATAATAAAATACAATTAATTCACATATGTATAGACACACATTTCTTACTAACTGTCACACACAAACACACACACACATGTAAAAGTACAAAGAAGAAAGGTACAAAAAACAAATTAAAATGAAGACTGCTGTAAGAAGTTACAAGAAGACTTGGACAAAATGGTAGACTGGAGTTATAAATGGCAGATGAAGTTTAATGCATATAAATGTCATGTTATTAAGTTTGGAAGAAGTGAGAGAAGACCAAATTGGCAGTACAAACTTGGAAATAATATATTAAATGAAGCAGAGAAAGAAAGAGATTTAAGGGTAACTATAAATAAGAAATTGACACCAGATGATCATATAAATGAATAAGTGAGAAACATGTATACATGTTAGCATAATATGAGAGTGGCCTTCACTTATATACTGGGTAGGCAAAGAAATGGTTAAGAAAATTATCACATCCTTTATATGGCCTACCTTGGAAATGCTACAGCTTGGAAAAAGTACAAAGAGCAACAATTAGATGGGTACCAAGTCTAAGCGAACTAAGCTATGAAGAAAGACTAGAGAAACTAAAGTTACCTAAACTGGAAGAAAAATGAAAGAGAGGAGATATGATTATGGTTTACAAATGTCACAGATAAAGGAAAGATAGATATTGAAAACTTGTGTCAACAAGGAATACCTACAATGAGAGGACACAGTATTAAATTATTTAAATGAAGAGGGAGATAAAGATGTACCTTACAGAAATATAGTTTTCCAAATAAAATACTGTAATATACGAACGGGACAAATTACCAGAAGTAGTCGTGTGTGCCAAAAACATACATAACTTTAAAGGAAAAGATGATAATTGGGTTTTTAAGTATGGGGCATACGAGCTTGACATAATCCTGTAAAGATACAAATAACAACAACAGACCAAAGATAGAGGGTGTGCTCGGCCTGTCATAGACCAATGTAACATAACAACGGACCAAGATAAGAGTCAAATTATAAATGTGAGAAACGTCTATGTATGATAACACAGTATGAAATATATTATACACTTTGATAAATACTATGGACATTCTTGTATAATATGATGGTGTGGTACTGATACAATGACTATAGACACACAACACAGCCATTCTACTGTACAGGGTACCACACCATAAATTTCTTGTATATGATAGTGTGGTACTGGTATGATGATTTTATAGACACAATACACAGTCATCGTACCAGTACACACACACACATTGCAGAGGATCAGACACATAAAATACAGATAAAGAGGGAAAGAGGATAGGGAAAAAGAAGATTCAGGTAGGAAACGCATATCCCATTCTGACAGACCACAACCAGATGTGGCAATGCTGCTTGGAAGGAGATCACCACCTGTTACCCCACCTCAGATGCCAGTTTCCTCGAGGTTTACAAGAATAACAATATCTCAATGTTTTGTTCTGATATTGCTATGGGTTTATATTGTCATAATCAATACCCCATTTCCCTTATTTTTCAAGGGTTGGAGAGGTTCTAGCATCAGTGCAGAACCCTCAACAGGCAATAGGTCCAGCTCCAGGGTTATTATAACACTTTAGTGGAGTAATTGTTAGGGAGCAGGGGGGTCCCCAACCCTCACTAGCCCTTGTATCATGGAGGATACAATGTAATAATGGTGGGTGATGGTAATGAATGTGTGTACAGTAAACTCTCTTTATACATTACACACCATTACGATAGTCATTCCTCATTACATTTTCTTTATCCAATTACAGAATGTAATATTTTTTTCATTTCATTGTCATTACATAACCAGTATTTCTTATGGTTATGTCTTATTTATATATGAATTATTAAATACTATTATTTGTAACTGTAAAGTAAATTTGTAATGTGTTAAAGTAAGTTTAGAGCTGAAATGAGATCCCAATAAAAACGTGTTTGTTGGTACAGTATGTGGGGAACATCGTTTATGCTCTCTTCTCTCCTGCAGATGGTCATAGATAGGGAGAGTATGATGGAAGTGCTCTGGGATAAGCATGTGTTATGGTGGTGATGTTGTAAAAGGGAAGTAGGTAATGTAATGATATTATGTAAGGTGGTTGGAGATTATATTGTGATATGATTATATCAGATTTATTTATGTGCTATGAAGGTGATTAGTGAAAGGAAAAGAATATAAAAATTGGGACAATGACTATCCATAGATGTAGTACGGTTGTAGGTAAGATGGAGGAGATTCGGAGAGTGTTTGTTGAATGAATGTTGAATGTGTTAGCAGTGAGACAAACTTGAAAGGGAAGGGTGAATGTGAGTTTGGTTGTGTTAGTGGTAGAGTATCATCAGGGGTGGAGAATGGAAGAGCTAGGGAAGGAGTGGCTTTGATTTTGAGTGCAGAAGTGAATCAGAATGTGGTGGAGTGGAGGAAGTTGTCAGCAAGGTTGATGGTAAGAGTAAAATTTGGTCAGGAGACATTGGTGTTTGTGAGTGCATATGGGCCAGGAAGTGAGAGGGATGAGGTGGAGAGAGGACAGTTTTGGAATGAATTAGAGGAATGTAAATATCATACATGTACATACTTTTGGGAGATTTGAATGCATGAGTGGGGGATGAGGTAGTAGAGGGGGTTGTAGGTAGGTATGGGGTGCCGAGAATAGATGAGATTGATGAAAGAATGTTTGGGTTATGTGTAGAGAGAGAGCTAGTAGTTGGTAATACATTTTTTAAGAAAAAGGAAATATATAAATATACGTGGGTAAGCCAGGTAAATGGGAGAAAGGTAGATAGAGCTTTAATGGACTATGTAGTAGTGTCAAAGACTGCTTTACAATGTTTGTTGAAGGTTGAAGTATTGAGGGGGGGGGAAGGGGGTGCTATTTCAGACCATTTCCTAGTAGAGGGTAGGTTAAGACTGGGTTTATGAGTGGTACCAAGAAATAGGGAAGGAGTAAAGAGGGCTTTAAAAGAGAGTGAGTTGAGCAAAAAAGAGAAGATGTTAGAGTATCAAGAGGGGATTGCTAGAAATGGAGTAAGGGAGAGGGAGACAGGTGAAGTAGAGGAGGAATGGGAAATGTTTTAAATGGCAGTACTGTAGTAGGATGAATGGAGGTTTGTGGTTAGGGGTGGTTTGTGGAAGGGTAGTGAATGGTGGTGTGAGAAAGTTAAGGCAGCTATAGTGGAAAAAAGGCGAGCATTTGAAGTATGGTTATAGAGAAAAGATCAGGAATTGTATGAGTGTTACAAGAAGAGAAATAGAACAAGGAGAGCTGTACGGGATGCTAAAGTGAGAGCAGATGATAGGTGGGAGGGAAAGTTAACTGAAAATTTCCTGGAAAACAAGAAAATATTTTGGAAGGAAGTCAAGAGGATAAGGAAAGGGACATCAGGGAAAGAGGAATGGGTGAAAGCAGAGGATGGTACCATGCTGGTTGAGAAGAAGGCAGTTGAGAGGAGATGGGATGAGTATTTTGAGGTATTGCTGAATTTTGAAAGGGATAGAGAAGCTGATATTGTTGTGTTTGGAAGGGGAAATAGAGTAAACAGGTTGGAGGGATTAAATGAGGAGCTGATAAGAAAGAAGGTTGTGGTGACTACGGCTGGGAACATAACACCTTTAAACCTAGTGGTGG
This sequence comes from Petrolisthes manimaculis, assembly GCA_034508575.1. Taxonomy (NCBI): domain Eukaryota; kingdom Metazoa; phylum Arthropoda; class Malacostraca; order Decapoda; family Porcellanidae; genus Petrolisthes; species Petrolisthes manimaculis. The sequence goes on from JAWZYT010005630.1 coordinate 114,285, forward strand.
ATAATGAGAGTATACTGTACACAGATTCATTACAAACACTACAATGCACTCCCATAACAACATAAACAACACACATGCCCATTGTTTACTACACACACACAATGTTTAATACACACACATTGTTTACTACACACACAATGTTAATAACACACACAATGTTCACTACACATACAATGTATATCACTACTCACCTCAGCAAGATCACTGGCTGACAAACCAAGAGGAAGGACCAATGGGGGCAGTATGTTTACATCACTCATCTGGGATACCAAATATATTATATGTATAATTATATATGTAAATTAATACAGGTTATAAATGAAATTAATACATTCTATCAATTAAACAGATATAGTATATGATATAAATAAATACAGTACAGTATATATATTAAATAAATACAGTACAGTACTGTTCACATTTTTATAGTAAAAGGTAACCGAGACATACCAAAAGACTTGTTTACCTTAATGTGTCAATTGATTATACAAATACAGATTATTGATTTGGTTAAAGGTGGAAGTGATATTAAGAGAATACAGAAAGTAATGAATACAAACTAAGGAATGCATTTGCATGAATAAAAATGTAATCAGTTTTGGTGATAACTGAACTTTACACCCCACTATCACCCTCACGCTCCCTTGATACACTTGCGATAAGTCAACCTTTATTATAGTAAACAACTTCTCAAAACGGGCATTTTTCATACTTTTAACACATATATCGGAACAGACATTTATATATGAGAGAGAGAGAGAGAGAGAATACCGGTGTGTGTGTATTCACCGCCAGTGGTGTTGCGCAATGTGAAATGGCTGCAGGTAGGAATTGCCTCAACATGTTGTGCAACATGTGACTCAGTGTGGATGGGACTTAAGGGTGATGGTGCCGGAGAGAAAAGTTTTTTTTTTGTGTGTGTGTGTGATAAAAGTGAAATTCGGTAACAAAACCTGTGATATAGAACATACATTGCTAGGAATAATAATCAATACTACAGTACACATACAGACCTTTAGATAGTGTTGTAGGTACTGTGTCTTATGAAGGCTTCTCTGCTAACTATCTTCTCAGTCTGGAATATAGTATAAGATTATTAATTATCATCATTGTTATTATTACTTATATTATTACTCTTGTTATTTGTATTCTTAACTTTGTTGTTCTTATATATATTATTAGGATCATTATTATTGTATCAAATCAATCTTATTCATTATCATGTTTAACTATTATTATTATTATAATTATCATCATACTAATGTTTTGTACTGTTTTTGTTATGGAACTGTATTGTACTGTTTGTAATAAATGTGTTTACAGTAAACCCTCTTTGTACAGTTGCCCAAGAAAAGACTGGAACCAAATTTGCTGGTGTGTGGCAATGTCTGGCAGCTGCTCCAAAGTAAACACTCACATTTTATCAATGGATCACTCACAACTTACAACCTTTATATGGATGGATATTATTGGCTTCAGCTAATTTGATTTATCCTTACAACTATAGTTTCTGAGTGATCCATTGATAAAATATGAGTGTTTACTTTAAAGCAGCTGCCAGACATTGCCACACACCACTAAATTTGATTGCAATCCTTTCTTAGTCAACTGTACATTACACACCCATAAACTCAGTGGTGGATCATGAGCATTTACTGTACACAGATTTATTACAATAGTACAAACCAAGGCATTAATGTATTGTATATCATTTACCTAGAATGTTTATATACTGTACTAATTTTGGGTGAATTGGAAGGATACTTATTCCTACAAACTATATCAGGCAACAAATCACCTCAGTGTTACTATTGGGGGGAATCTGTTTTGTGACACAGGTATAGTTTGGAAGATACAGAAGCCCTCCCATCAACACACACACACAAGGATGGGTGGATAGTATTTACCTAGACTTAAAAAAAGCTTTTGACAGAGTGCCGCACCAAAGATTAATATGGAAATTACAACATAAAGGAGTGAAAGGAAAACTACTAAAATGGATGGAAGAATTCCTAGTTGGAAGAAAAATGAGAACAGTACTAAGGGGGAACTATTCTCTGTGGCTGAAAGTCATAAGTGGAATTCCTCAGGGCTCAGTATTGGTACCAATAATGTTCTTAATCTATATAAATGATATAGAAGTAAATATTTTCACTTATATGAATACCGGTATGTTTACTGATGATGCAAAGGTACAAGAACAATTAAAAATGAAGACTGCTGTAAAAAGTTACAAGAAGACTTGGACAAAATGGTAGACTGGAGTAATAAATGGCAGATGAAGCTTAATGTAGAGTAATGTCATGTTATTAACTTTGGAAGAAGTGAGAGCAGACCAAATTGGCAGTACTGTACAAACTTTGAAACAAAATACTAAATGAAGCAGATAAAGAAAAAGATTTTAGGGGTAATGATAAATAAAATTTGGACAAAATATGAGTGGCCTTAACTTATATAGATGAAGAAATGGTCAAGAAAATAATAACATCCTTTATAAGGCCAACCTTGAAATATACAGTACTGCAGTACTGTAGTATGGAACCCACATTTGAAGAAACATATCACCAAATTAGAAAAAATACAAAGAGTACGGTAGCAACTAGATGCATACCAAGTCTAAGAAAACTAAGCTATGAAGGAAGATTAGAGAAACTAAAATTACCTAAACTGGAAGAAGGACGAAAGAGAGGAGATATGATTATGGTTTACAAATGTGTCACAGAAAAAGAAAAGAAAATATAGAAAACTTGTGCCAAAAAAGAATACTGTACCTACAATGAGAGGACACAGTAAGAAATTAATTAAAAGAAGATGAGATAAATATGTACAGAAATATAGTTTTCCAAATAGAGTACTGTAATAGACGAATAAAACAAATTACCAGAAGATGTGGTGTTTGCCAAAAAAATACGCAACTTTAAAGAAAAATATGATTATTGTGTTTTTAAATACAGGACATTATGAGCTTGACTCAATCCTGTAAAGATACAAATAGGTAAGAACACACATTTCTTACTAAGTATTATAACGGAATCAAATTATGGTGTAAAATAGATGGCTTAGCTTATAATATTATGTCACTTTTATTTATATATACAGGATGTTTATTTACATTAATTTTCTTTTTAGTATGTGACTTTATTTTATATAAAGATTAATATTATAGCAAACAATTATTGTATGCCCCTTTGAGTGAGAATACTGTATAAGACTGTATAATACTGTATAAGACTGAAAGACCCTGTAGATATCATTTATCATGTTATTGTTTTGGGAACTAATTATAATGTTATGGTATGGGAATTAGTTATCATATGTTCCCTTGGAGTAAATATATAGTATATGAAGACCACTCTAGGCCTGAAAGACCTTGTATATATCAATTTTAATTTATATTTATAATCCTTTGACTGAGAATGAAAAACGACCACTATACTGTAGGCCTGAGAGACCCTGTTGTATAGATATGGTAGGACAAAGAAGGTCATGAGAGGTGGGACAGTAAGCACCAATGAAGCATGGATAAAGCTACGGTCACACTGGCCATTTGTACCCTGGGAGACCCAAGTGTAGAGCAGCGTTGGATGCTGTCCCTTGGAAGTTTTTGGTCACACTACAGAAAGTAGAATCATCAGCCCAGTCTAAGGATATCAAGCTACAAAGAGTAGTGCACAATGGAGGACAAGGAACATGCTGGAAACTATGACTATTTTTACAATTGCAGCAGCCTACGCTCACATAAAACGGAAAACAAATAACGTGAAGAGACTGTGGGTCAAACTAGAGACCCTATATAGAGAGACTGGACACCTAAATTTTGTGCTGCTCGCTGATTGGCTGAATATATAGGCCGCCATATTTGATAATGTTGTCTTCAGTGTTGCCAGGTCTGTTTGGCAGTGCTAGACGAAATTTCCCTATAACTTCAACATCAGAATTTCCCTTTTTACCTCAATTATTCCCTGTTTACTCTGATACCCTGTTTACTCTTTGGTATTTCGTCTGATAGAAAATTCCCTGTTTACTCTTGAACAATCTTTAATTATAATCTCTGTGTGTGGACTTCAATACTTCCTAAAACAGAAATTTCCCTGCACCTGGCAACACTGATCGTCTTTCAGTCAACCGCCTTGGTTTAGTAGCGTCGTCTGGCAACTCGTCACGTCCTATTATGTGCTTTAAATAACGCATACATGACCTATAATGGTATTTATAACTTCAGGGATCTTATAGAATTAAAAAATATATACCTGTATATGGAAAGAATGCAACTTTCGTCAATATTTTGCCCACAAATGTCAACAATAGATTACTAACTGGTAGTATCTGGCATCTTATACAAACTTAAGAGGTATCGCGGAAAACTAGATAAAAAGGTATTTATGTATTATTTACGCTAATTTGATATATTTATTTACTATTTGTCATTATTTTTCAAAATAAGTTAAGTACAATCACATATTTTTACTAACAATAGTTTTAAAGTTCCTTCATTCTAACCTTGGACTTGGAAGCAAACGATCCTACTCGTGTTGGGATACCTTGTAAATCTCCAAGCAAAACTCTCCAAGGTTGGGCGAAAATCCTACTCTCCCATGGGATCCAAGCATTTTTTGACCAGTGTGACCGCGGCTTTAGAAATGTTACTTTTATACAGCAGACCCTCCATGTATAGTGAATAAATTTATCACATACAGTATATCCCTTAACATAGGCTCAGTAAATCACTTTATATGAATGGCACACACACACATATACACTATCCTTTTAAAACAGGTTAAGTAAATCACTTAATCTGTATGGTAATGAATAACAGAAATTTGGGAACACATACACACACACAACAATAATGTTCTTAATTTATATATTGTAAACGTTACAGATGGCACATGTAAGAATAAGTTTGCTGATGATGCACAGGTACAATGAACAATTAAAAATGTAGACTGCTGTAAAAAGTTACAAGAAGATTTGGACAAAATGGTAGACTGGAGTAATAAATGGCAGATGCAGTTTATATAATACCGATAAGTGTCATGTTATTAAATTTAGAAGAAGTTAGAGCAGACCCATAAGAAAGAGGTTTGGGGGTAATGATAAATAAGAAATTGACATCAGATGATCATATAAATGAAAAAGTGAGAAACATGCATACATTGTTAGCAAATATGAGAGTGGCCTTCACTTATATAGGTAAAGAAATGGTCAAGAAAATAAGACCTACCTTGGAATATGCTGCAGAAGTATGGAAACCACATTTGAAGAAACATATCACCATATTAGAAAAAAATAGAGAGAGCAGCAACTAGATGGGTACCAAGTCTAAGAGAACTAAGCTATGAAGTTACCTAAACTAGAAGAAGGACGAAAGAAGAGATATGATTATGGTTTACAAATATGTTACAGAAAAAGAAAAGATTAATATATGTTAGAAAACTTGTATTAACAAAGAATACCTAATGTTACAATGAGAGGACACCGTAAAAAATTAATAATATTCCCTCCCTCCTTCTCGACTTTGCCTCCCTCATTTCACTCCATAACACACACAAAACACTACCTGATTAATATTTATAAATGAAGTTCTATAAATGTACAATATGAAGTTCCATAAATACAGTTATAATTTCTCTACCTCCCTCCTTTATCTCCAAAACACATTATAAACGCAACACAAACCAAAACATTTTAAAGGACCCTGTGATGTAGGCAAGTCGGAAATATTGGAGGTAAATGAGTTCTTCAAATATTGACACACATAAACCTATATGGAAGGAGTTAGTTTCGCGGCATAGCCAGGATGAATCAGAAGCCTCCAATATTAATACACTATCACTTTCACAGGGTACATGCGAAGGCAAAATGTTTCTCCAACCCTCCACCTTCCATTTCTTCTCTCCACTATAAAACTTCTCTCCTTTCCTCCATTCTCTCCATTTCCCTTTATTTCTCTCCATCCCTTCACCTCCCTTTTCTTCTCTTCTCTCCCTCTCTCCACAACACAAATAGACACAAACCTGGTCATGTTATATTTATGAAGTTCTTTTAGTGTGGTGACAAGAAACCAACCAAGTACCAACCTATACAACACGCACCATTGAAAATGACGTTCAAGAGTAAACAACAGTTCAGTATTGCCAGGTCTGATGGACGAAATTTCCCTAACTCCACCTTTAAGAATTTTCCTTTTTGCCTCAATAATTCCCTCTTTATACTCTTGAACATTGACGGTCCTTTTGGTATTTCGTCAGGTAGAAATTTCCCTGTTTACTCTTGAAATTTGTTTATATAGTTTTCCTGTGTGGACTTCAAAATTTCCCACAGAACAGAAAAATTCCACTGTCCTGGCACCACTGCAAAGAAAAAACTAAAATTATAGGTCTTGATTTGATTATTTCGGATGTTATTTAATAATTTAAATTAGTATCTTATTCATTTATTTATTTATTTAAGAGTTAAACAGTAGAAGAAAAAATAGCAGATGAAATTATTTCAGAGTTAAGTTATAGAGAATATATATATATATATATATATATATATATATATATATATATATAATTTATTACAATTTTGATTTAATTTATGTTGTAGAAAATTTTAGAGATGGAATTAGGGAAATTTCGTCAATCAGTCTGTCGACACTTTCTGTTGTGATTCGTGATTTATTAATCGTGAATCAGTCAATCAGTGCAAGCTGTTTTGTACGTCATTTATGTGTGTTGTGTAGTAGGTTATAAGAACTTCATTAATATAATTTGTCCAGGTTTGTGTCCAAATTAACACGATGGAAATAGAAGGGAAGGTGGGATAGTAAACATCAATTCATTAAATAGAAGGAAAGGAGGGATAACAAAGGAAGGAAAGAGAAAAGAAAGAGGGACAAGAAGCATGAAAGGAAACAGAAGAAATGGAGGGACAGTAAACACAAAGATGAAAGGAGAGACAGTAAACACCAAGGAAATAGAAGGAAAGGAGGGAGAGTAAACACCAAAGAAATAGAATGAATCGAGATAGCAATTAAGAATGAAAGAAATAGAAGAAAATGAGGGGCAGCAAACACCAAGGAAATATAAGAAAAAGTAACAACAGACATCAAGGATATAGAAGGAAAGGTTGAATAGCAAATAAGAATGATGGAAATAGAGGGAAAGGGGAACAGTAAACACCAAGAAATTAGAAGGAAAGGAGGGACAGCAAATACCAAGGATATAGAAGAAAAAGAATGACAGCAAATTAACACGATGGAAACAGAAGGAAAGGAGGGACAGTAAACACTAAGGACATAGAAGGGAAGGATATAGAGTGTTATAATAATATTCTCTTCATTTGTATATAGAGAATTTGTCACAAAATAAAAACATGTTTGTGTAGAGAATGACATGTACAGTAACACAGCAAGTGTGTATATATATATATATAACTTTTAAACTATTTTCATGGTGTGTTTGTAGAGAATTTAGCATTTTAAGTAATAGTTCACATACTTTATTATTATTATTATTATTATTCCCCTCTCCAATCCTTTTCTTCTCTTCCCTCCACATTTCCTAATCTCTCTCTATTTCTTTATTCACAAGTTCTTTTTTCCTCCTTCTTCCATTCCTTTGACCTCCTCTTCCTTCCCTTCACAACTTCTTATCTCCCCCCCCCTCTCTCTCTCTCTCCTACAGCTATAGGAGTTCTCTGTCTCCTCTCCTCTCTACGTTTCCTCCACCATATTTCACCTTCCTCTCCTCCCTTTCATCCTTTCCTCCACAGCTCCTTACCTCCTTTCCTCACTCCTCACTTTTACTCACTCTTTTCTTCCCTTCCTTTCCCTCATAGTTCCTTCCCTTCCTTCTTTATTCACCCTTTCTCCTTTCCTTCCTTCTCTTCACCATTTCTCCTTTCCTTCCTTCTCTCCACCATTTCTCTCTTCCTCCTTTCTTCCTTCATTTAACTCACAGCTACTCATCTCCTTTTCCTTTCCTTCTCTCCCTCCCTCCTTCTTAACTCCTAAATCCCCCCTTTCCTCACTCCTTCTCTTCCCCCTAATCCCCACCCCACACCTCTTGTTACCTTCGTGTTAAAAATCACACCTACGCGGGGGCGCGCACTAATCTCTCCCTGTGTGTATGCACGTGTGTGGTTCAAAGGAGATAATCCGTGTGTGTGAGGCCTATAGCCTAGTCACACGGCACACGGTCCGACTGACAAATTTTACAAGTGCACATACACACACACACAGACAGAGAGAGAGAGAGAGAGAGAGAGAGAGAGAGAGAGGGGCGCCCATGCATAAAGTACCGACCACCGAGGATTTTTAAATTACTGGTAAATCTGGAGCAACTCTTGATTCCCCCAAATTATCCCAAGCAACAACAGACCACCATTGTATTGGTTAAATCTTGTCCTGAGTGTTTCCTAACATACTTTGTAGGAAACAATTTAATTTGGGTACACCAATGTACTCAAAAGTGTATTATTATTACTCTTATTATTACTTAAGAAGACGTGTGTGTGTTGTTGGTAAAGTGGAAGGACATTGATTTTTACTAATTAATTCAGAAAACCGACGCCCTCAATGGCTACTATAATGGCTACTTATAGGCTACTGTATCTCATCCTTAGTTTTTATGATAGCAATGAGGGATGTGGCAATGTTTGGAGGAATTACAGACCTTCTAATCACTATAACTAAATAAGATTGTAACAGTTACATTACCAACACCATAACAAAAATATACATAATAACACAACTGTTATATTATATACTCTTATTTAAATACACACTCCAATATTGTACGTTACATATATACACATACACACTCGTATACATACACACACTCCTATATAATATGTACACTATTTATACACTAATATAATATAATATAATATACACTTGTATATATACATATTATACACATCCCACATACATACACACTATATACACTCCTATATACAATATAATACACACACCTTCACACACACACTATACACATGCACTCCTACATACAGATACACTGTACACACACCTACATACATACACATACTGTACATATATACACATACCTACATACAACACACACACTATACACCAACCTACATACATACATACACACCTACAAACATACACACAATATACACCAACCTACATACATACATTCACACACTATACACACACACCTACATATATACACACACTATACACCAACCTACATACATACATACATACACACACACATACACCAACCTACATACATACATACACACACTAATAACAAAACATCTTACCAGTAAACAATGCCGCCGCCGTGTGAGTGAGAGTGTATGATTGCATGTGTGTGTGTTGATGCGACGGTAGTGTGGTTAGAAGTGAGACTGTTGTGTGTGTGTGTGTGTGTGTGTGTCAGGTCACTGTCTAAACGAGGTGGGAGGAGAATATAAGAGGTGTGTGTGTGTGTGTGTATGTGAGAGAGAGTGGTGTGGTGTGTGTGTGTGTGAGAGAGAGGGGTAATGTGTTTGTGTGTGTGTGTGTGTGTGTGTGTGTGTCATGGTGTGTGTGTGTGTGAGAGAGAGGTAATGTGTGTGTGTGTGTGTGTGTGTGTCAGGGAAAAATCTGTGTGTGTGTGTATGTATGGTAGGGAAAGGTGTGTGTGTGTGTGTATGTATGGTAGGGAAAGGTGTGTGTGTGTGTGTCATATATGTGTGTATGTATGGTAGGGAAAGGTGTGTGTGTGTGTGTTTGTGTTGTAGGGGAAGATGTGTGTTGGGGGGGGGGAAGATGTTTGTGTGTGTGGTAGGGGAAGTTGTGTATGTGTGTGTGGTGTGTGTTGTAGGGGAAGATGTGTGTGTGTGGGGGGGGGGGGAGATGTGTGTGTGTTTGTGTGTGGTAGGGGAAGTTGTGTATGTGTGTGTGGTGTGTGTTGTAGGGGAAGATGTGTGTGTGGGGGGGGGGGGAAGGTGTGTGTGTGTGTGTGGTGTGTGTTGTAGGGGAAGATGTGTGTGTGGGGGGGGGTAGGGAAAGATGTGTGTGGTAGGGGAAGACGTTATTATAGTGTGTGTGTGTGTGTGTGTTATCAGTTTATCACAAAGGTCAATACAGCTTCACCACCACAAGTCCAAAATGATTCCTCCTTTCCTCCTTCCTCTCTCCCTCCTTTCCTTCACTCTCTCTCTCTCTCCTTTTCTCCTCCCTCTCTCCCTCCTTTCCTTCACGCTCTCTCTCCATTTTAATAACTCTCTCTCTCTTTCCTTTTCTCCTCTCTCCCTCCCCCCTATATTTTTCTCTCTCTCTACTTTCCTCCTCTCTCTCTCTCCTTCATTCTATATCCTTGGTATTTGTTGTCCCTCCTTTTCTTTTATTTGGACAGGGGTGGTTGGGAAGGCAGAAAGGAAGGAGAAAAGGGTAGGAAAGGGAAGGAAGGGAGAGAAAGCAAGAGGAAGGAAGGGGTTAAAGGAAAGGAGAGAAGGGTAGAAAGCAAGAGGGGGGGGGGGAAGGGGGCAGGGGTAGGGAAGGAAGGGAAAGACAGGGAGAGGGAAGCAGGGGTATGGTAGGGAAGGGTGGAGGGAGCAGGGGTATGGTAGGGAAGGGTGGAGGGAGCAGGGGTATGGTAGGGAACGGTGGAGGGAGCAGGGGTATGGTAGGGGAGGGTGGAGGGAGCAGGGGTATGGTAGGGAACGGTGGAGGGAGCAGGGGTATGGTAGGGGAGGGTAGAGGGAGCAGGGGTATGGTAGGGGAGGGTGGAGGGAGCAGGGGTATGGTAGGGAAGGGTGGAGGGAGCAGGGGTATGGTAGGGGAGGGTGGAGGGAGCAGGGGTATGGTAGGGGAGGGTGGAGGGAGCAGGGGTATGGTAGGGGAGGGTGGAGGGAGCAGGGGTATGGTAGGGGAGGGTGGAGGGAGCAGGGGTATGGTAGGGGAGGGTGGAGGGAGCAGGGGTATGGTAGGGGAGGGTGGAGGGAGCAAAAGAGGGGTGGGTCACACGTTCTTGTCACTTTTAGGGATAATCTGTAATAATCTGTTCGCACTCTCCTCCTCTTTATTCCACCCTCCTCCATCCCTACCCACCCATACACCGGTACCTTCCCTACCCCAAGGCCTATATACTATATAGGCCTTGCCCTACCCTTTAGTTTAGAAAACTTTAGATGTATGTATGGTGAGTGCCACATTTTTTCACGGAATTGCATTTTTTGAGATTTTTGGGAGATTTTTTGAAAGTTTGGAAAGGTTGCAATTTTTAAGATACATTGATTCATAATGTCAACAAAATATAAATGGAAAGGAACCTATGACAGTGGGAGAAAATATAATAAATCATGGGAAGAGAAATTTATTTAGGTTAAGAAAGCAAGTGAAGGAAGTAAAGATGCTTTTTGTAAATTATGTAAACACTTGCTTCAGTATACTTTAAAATTAAGGTAAGCATACTATATTTTACCTTTTATCTGCTTATTGTTTGTTATGTGTACAGCATCAAATGACTATGTATGTAGGAGCAGGGTTAAAATTATTTTTATTTGCGTGCCAGGCTAACCTGTATAAATTTGTTAAAATATATATACATTTAGCCGAAAAAATGTCCGTAGACAAAATAGTTTGGCCGGATTTGGCGGTGAAATGCACATAATTTGGCCGAGATATATTTCTGCCATATGGCAACCCTGGCACAGAACTTGTAATGGAACTGTTTACAGCAGGACCGTTTGTATTTCACGTTGCAGTGAAGTATATGACCTTATCCATACCAGGTCTCCATAATAATGCTTGCTTTATTCTTAACAATCTTGTTCAGTACTGCTTCTGACATTACATTAGGGCACATTGAAATAATTGTGATCTGTGATCAGACCACACCTAATAAACTGTACATACAATACCAAGTTTCATTATGCTTATCACTCACTCGCCATAGTAGAACTTGCACACTTTATGTATATGTGCCATACAATGACTCTGAACTCACTTATTCTTTTATGTCCAGCAAAACAGTCTCACTTCAAACACAATGGCCTTCACATGCACACTCAAAACCAGGTCACACACATTGGTTTAAAAGCCACAAGAGGTGACACAGCTTCCAGGTAGTTCACATCTCAAAGATCTGACAGACCCTAACTTTTGGCGGCAATGCGTGTTGCCACAGCTGCCACAAGAGCAGCTCCACGACCACTTCCATCTTCAGACAACATCAAGTCAAACTGTTGGATGATGAAAATCAATAGAATTAATACAATAAATTAAAAATATAAGCACAATAAGAAAACGGACTTCAAATTGGCTACGTGGAATGTGAGAGGCATGAATGATGAAACCAAAGAGAGAGAGGTTTTGGGAGTGATAGCAGATGCAAGGTTGGATGTATGTGGAATGACAGAGACCAAATGGAAGGGAACATGTGTGAAAGAGTAGGAATATGGAATGGGGGTGTGCGCTGGAATGAATGAGAATGGGAGAGCGAAAGGTGTGTCTGTATATAAGTAATAAATGGAAGGAGTATATATAGTTAAAGATCCGTGGGGTTGAGGATTGTGTGGGTGAGAATGAAGATGGGAATACAGACTTGTGGCGTCGGGCAATAGATAGATAGATAGACAAAAAGAAGAATCACCTATAATGCACACAATATGGGGCAGAGCCATTATTATTATCTATATACAGTATATAAAACACTCCGTCTGTCTGTTTAGCCGCTATGCACGGCCGCATCGTTTGACCTAGAGTAAAAAGTAATACTCCATTTTGATTGGTGAAGCCTGGGAAGCGTCCTCGGCCTACTTTTGTCAACAATTGTTTTTTTCAATTGTACCCCCACCAGGGATTCGAACCTGGGATCTTTCGGTTAAGGCCAAATCTATATGTATAAAACATTCCGTCTGTCTGTATGTGTGTGTGTTGTCTGTTTAGCCGTGATGCACGGCCGCTTCATTTGACCTAGAGTAAAAAGTAATACGCCATTTTGATCGGTAAAGCCTGGGAAGTGTCCTCGGCCTACTTTTGTCAACAACAAAAATAAAAGGAATTGTACCCCCACCGGGGATTCGAACCTGGGATCTTTCAGTTAAGGCCAAATTAAGGCTCAGCGCTTTAACCACTGTCCCACGTGTGTCCTCCATTTCCGGTGAAAGCTGGCTACAATGAGTCCACTGATGTGGATGATACCTGCCTCTCCGAAGGCCTAATACAAAGGAGTCCATGCCAGCTAAGGTTTCTTTTGAGCAGATATTGCCTTGCTATTTAATCATGGCTGTTACAATGCCATCTTCTGCTGTAGTTGCGTCATGGATAATTTTTGTGGTTTTCTGGGCGGACCAGCAACCACACCGGATAATGGACTCCGCCCCACCTTCCTAATAAGTTCACATTGTATAAAAATATAAAAATAATTAAAGGAAATGTATTCACAAAACCACATGTAGAATCTTCACCAGGACAACGTCGGGTATCGCTGCTAGTCACTTATAAAAAAATATGCACCAAGCATACAATATGAATTTGTCTATTCTACTGCATATGAGTTTTTAAAGACCTTCCCCTGAGTATCCCCTCTGTTCCCTCCCCTAAATTATATTGATGACTTCCCTCATTCATACATAATAAGGATCATACCACAGTAGAATCATGAATAACAATTCAACACTCACCTTGATGCCTGGTTTTATAAGATGTGATATCTGTTCCACCATGAGGTTATGGAAGTGAGGATGGAATCGATAAACTGAACCATCTACAGCCACTGTGACGCTTTCTTCATTAATACGATTGAGGAGAACAGCAACACCAGCTGCTGCCAGGTAGGCGGCACGGCGAGACACACTAGTACACACATGCCGTACATTGGCACAGTCAGCATCTGTTGCATCGTTAAATCCGAGTTCTTCCAAGATATTACGACAATTGTTGTAGTCACCAACCTTGTCACTGCAAGTAAGGTCAGGCATTAGTCACAGAAATGAGCAGGTGGAAAGGAACAATTATCTACAACTGAACATATTTCAATTATGGTAGCCTTACAAAGAGAAGATACTTTCTGGATTACCAGGTAAATATGCACGTGTGACGGAAGACAACAATATACAGTACTGTACAGTATTAAGCAATATTTTATGTACCATATTGATGAACTAATGAAACTGCATACTCCTCTTCACCTTATATTAGATAAAGTGAAATCAAGGAAATTACAATGATTAAACATACTAGTTTATCACTTTATAGAATGAGTGAAAGAAACAGGTAAGGACATCACCACTGGAAGAAAAACATAATTATTGAATCTAGTACAAATGAATATAACAGACTCACCTTTCAATTTCAGATATGTACTTTGTGAAGAATGAGCCCTTCTCAAGGAGTATGTCTGATGTGTACCCACCGAAGAGCAACCCTTGAGACACAAGGTGAACCAGGACTTGCCTTGCAATTTCACCCATGTACATCCCACTGATCATCTTCTCATATCTGATTGTATAGGGAGAGAAAAATAAATGTTACTAAGAGCTAACATGCAAGTGAATGAGTCAGGCTTCTGAATAAATGGTAGTTTAGCTCTTAATATCTTTGGGGCCTCATTCTCTTACAATTTCTCTTGGAGAGATCATAATATCACCTCTCCAGCTAAGATTGTCTCAACGAAATCTGGTGTGTTGCATAGATTTCATGAATACAGCTCCAATGTGTTGGATGGCTCAACCTTCACATTACCAGACTGGGTGGAATCAAAGGCCTTTCATCTCGTCAACTTGCCTCCTCTTAGAGATTCATTTCGCCTCATCCCTTTTCTGTCCAATTCCCTTCCCTAATTTAAGAGTTAACGCTTAACTGGTTCTTTCAGTATTTCATAATACAGAACTGGTCAACTCTGGAGATTTATAAGTCAATAAAGACAGTGAAAGTGTTCCTATACTTACAGCTGCCTGCCAGGATTGATGGACTCTCTGTCAGTGTTGTTGTCATACTCAGTGCGAATAAAGTCAAGGCAGCCAGCATCTCCGAATGCGCCCCATTCAGTGTTGATGATGACCTGATGATGAAAACTGGATTTATGAAAAGCTACATTTGTTCATAACCAATTTATTGAATACAGTTTACTATATTTAATGAAACACTCTTTTAACAGTACAATATATATAATGTACAGTTATTGTAAATAACAGTTATTGTTACCAAAAGACATTACATGATGCATTAGGTCCTTCAACAAAACATAAATAAATATAAATAAATATAAATTAATGAAAATTTAAAATCAGGAATGAATGTTTGCTGGTAATTCATGCTACTAAATTTACCCCTTTTACAGCTTCACTTTCATCATCCTTTGGTAAGCATAGTAAAAAGATAAGGAAAAATGTATCATATAGACTAGAGGCTGATTATATAGCTTTAAGATTTCAAAGTAAAACAAAAGCAAGATGTAAATTCATGTATTATTTTGGGATTAATAAGGGAAGCATCTGGACCTCTGTGCCAAATCTTGTTAACATTTGCTAAGAAACGTCGACTTCGTTTCGAGACTCACAAAGTTTTACATTTATTATATAGATCAGAATATTGCTATAGGGACAAAGGCAGTGTACAATATCATACCTGTGGTGGGTTATCCCTATCCTCATCCCAAAGCTCCACCTTCTCCAGCTTCTCCATGTAGCAGGCATTGGTCCCAGTGCCGACGATGAGGCCGATGCGACAGTTGTGGTTCTTCCAAGCACAAGACATCAGAGTGCCAGTGGTGTCGTTAAGTACTGCAATGAGCTTTATCTTTACATCCTGTAGGTGAGACACGTATTAAATAGTCATATTCACTACAAAACAACTAGGTACAGTACATTCACAACAGCCTATGCACCTATGCAACACCTCTTATTATTTTTGGTAATAGTCTAGTGTTGGACCATAATCTGGTTTGGACTGAAGGTTTTCAGATTGCAATGTTTTATAGTGTTTTTGGAACGCATTTATTGTTCAAGACCGTCGCATTTTAATGTTTTGGGAGATATGACCCCCCCTTGCGCCCCCCCCCCGCCCATTTCATTTTCGCCATATTTGAATTAGATTCATTGGAAAAACACTACAGTGCATTAAATAGAATTAGTCTGACCTCACCCAACCTAACCGAACCGAATCAGGACCACTGAAAATTACGATGAGCAAAATAAGATAATGGGGGGCTGAATGTAAACATTAGGCGGCAATCTTGTTTCAATCAGTGTTGCCAGGTGCAGGGAAATTATCTGTTTTAGTGAATTTAGAAGTCTACACAGGGAAATAATTTACTGCTCGTTCAAGAGTAAACAGGGAAAGTTCTGCAAGATGTAATACCTAAAAGACCAACAATGTTCAAGTGTAAACAGGAAATAATTGAGGTAAAAAGGGAAATTCTGATGTTGAAGTTAAGGAAATTTCGTCAAGCAGACATGGAGACACTGGTTCCAAGGTCGCGCCAAATGGCAACACTGGCTCCAAGATCACCCCCCATTATCTTATTTTGCTCGTTATCTTAATATGCCATCATCCTGATTCGGTTAGGTTAAGTTAGGTGAGGTCAGACTAATTCTATTTAATGTGCTGAAGTGTTTTTCTGACTAATCTAGTTCAAATATGGCGAAAATATAGTGTTTATGGAGATTGGGTTGGGGGTGCGGGGGTGTGTGTGGGGGTCGTATCTCCCAAAACATTAAAATACGACGGCCTTAAACAATAAATGCATTAAAAAAACACTATAAAACATTGCAATCTGAAAACCTTCAGTCCAAACCAGATTATGGTCCAACACTAGACTATTACCTTATTTTTCACGAAATATTACATTTTTCTTATATCATAATTATAATGTACAGTACTTATTTTCCAGTATATCTGTATATTCTAATTCACATTTATAGCAGACTTAGATCAATTTTCGTAGGAATATTTAT
Source organism: Petrolisthes manimaculis (assembly GCA_034508575.1). NCBI lineage: Eukaryota > Metazoa > Arthropoda > Malacostraca > Decapoda > Porcellanidae > Petrolisthes > Petrolisthes manimaculis. The sequence continues at coordinate 131,181 of JAWZYT010005630.1, forward strand.
AATAAAATAATTAAAGATAAAATAATTAAAAAATTAATAATAAAAAAATAAAAATTAAATAAATAAAAAAAATTAAAGAGTTAATATAAACTGACCCCTCGCCTAGAAATGGCCAGATTGAGGAGCTCCACGACATCATTGCCTTCCACCCCAGAACATTGGAACCCTTTGGTCCAGCACACCAGCCTCGCCTTGATCAGACTTTCTTGCTTGCATGGAAAACTGAATGTGAAGCCCAGTGGCAGTATTTCATCTCCAAGTTCACGCTCCTTGATGAAACTGGCCAAGCACTCGGCTAAATGGTCAAACAGCTACCCACGAGAAAGGAAAGAGAAGTATAAGTATCAAATATAATATTAACAATGATGATAATAATGAAAATACTACTAATAATTATTATTATATTAATACAATAGTGTAAATATCATCTCACACACATACAATACAATACCTACTTTATCCAAGATTGTAGCAGTTACACTTGATAATGCATCTTTTCACAATGATAAAGCACCTCTTTTGGCATCATTATTATACAGTATATTTTCCTCTATCAAACTGTGCCATCTCTAGGCTACTCATGTACTTTAAAGGAGAGTATAAGATAAAAGTCATGTCTGCTGCTAAGTGTAATTGCTTAGCTTGTGTTGCAGTAAGCTACACATAGGATGGTATTATTAACTACATCTTTGAGGAAAAGTTCTCTATATCACACATTTTATTTTTTCAGTACAAACTATGTGACGAAGAGCTTTAATTTTCCTTGAAGTTTGTTAATTCCACCTATACAGTTTTCAGCTATTATATATGACTGTGGGACATAAAGTATTCATGGGTCGTATCGGTACCACACCATTGTATACACCATGAATGTTCTTGAATATGGCCCCTCGCAGGAGACATTAACTTTATTTCTTGGCTTTTGAAATTTGTGCCCTGTATAAAGCATCGTGGTAGGCTACTCACCCCATCACCAGGGCCGATCATAATAGGTTGTGGGACGGCATAAATCCTGCTGTCCATACTACACTTGTCACCCAACTCAATAAGTAGTACTCGAAATTTAGTACCACCCAGGTCCAAGGCCAAGAACCTGCCATTCTCTGTTGGTAAGTAGTAACACATTGTAAGTACTGGTAGTCAAATTAAATATGGATAAATGCAATGTACGATGACCAATAGAATATGTATAAGGCATTGTAAGTAGTCAAGATAATGTAGATAAATGGTAAGTAGTCAATAAGATATTGTAAGTAGTCAAATTAAAATATGGATAAATGCAATGTACGATGACCAACAGACTATAAGACATTGTAAATAGTCAAGATAATGTGAATAAAATATGCAATGAATCATATGAATGCCAAACAGATTATCATACTATAAAATTATATATTGGTTTAGGACTAGGGCCGGGCAGCATAAAAACTCTCCAACCCAAAAGGCGCCTTTGAGGTTTGCACCCTTTGAGTATCCGGCGGTTTACCGCGGTTATTCCGGCCCCAGTACAGTCGCGAACCAAAGTTTCGCACCCCACTTGGCTGATAGGAAGGCGAAGACAGTGTTAGATTATACCTCCATGGTGCAGACTTACCCTTGCCATTGGGGAGATCTCTGACGTAGGTAGGGAAACATTTGACAGTTGCCTCTGGATTGGTGTCCTTGCCTAGACCCTTGTTGATTTCCTCCTCCATGCGATCACAAACCTCTCGCATCAACTCCTCGCCTAGAATCAGGGACTGACATATCTCCTGTACCTAAGGAAGGAAAAAATAGGATAGCAGCTCGAAGTTATGGGATATTATAAACCTTCAATACATGTTTTCTTTGCTACTACCGACAGGAACAAGAACATGAAGGAAAACCCTTCAAAAGCTCCGGCTATTAATGGTTCAAGTGAAATAATAAAATATCCATATGTAAAGGTCTCAAAAATATTAATTATGTTTTATCTGGATTTTCGTATTCATATGGTTATATTAAAATTTTGACAATGAACCCTTTTTATTGAGGGTGAACCCCTCGGATAAATGATTCAATGTCGGTAAAAGAAAATGGATGGAAGGACGTGAGTGAGTCAGTGAGTGAGTCAGTTGAACCCCTTTTAAGAAGTGGTAGCCCCAAGAACAAGAACAAGAACAAGAACAATAATTACGATAAAACCTAGAGCTCTCGGCTTAGGCCGGAGCTAAAAATGATTATTATCAGCCCCTCTTTCCAATTCTTACTAACACAACAATTCCAGTCCGTTTTTACCTATGAACATGAACACTTACCAGACATGCTAACACCATCACACCCACTTATCCCTCCCATTCATATAAACACTCAAGGAATTGATAAACCTATCTGAGGTAGACATACACAAAGCGACTGGACCAGACAATATACCCTGCAGCATATTGAAAGCTAATGCCAACGTTCTTGCCCCTGTCCTGCAGGTTATATTCTCACAGACTTACAGACCGGTGAACTCCCTCAAGACTGGCTTTTGGCAAATGTGACCCCAATTTTTAAATCTGGAGACAGAACCCTTTCCATTAATTATAGACCAATTTCACTTACCTCAGTCCCCTGCAAAATTTTAGAACATATAATTCATAGACATAATGGACCATTTTGATTGACAATCAACACGGTTTTCGGCCTAAACGCTTGTGTGAGACGCAGCTACTGGTAACTACTCATGACATCTTGCAGTCCCTCAATGACACAAAAATTAGACAAGTTGATGCCGTAATATTAGACTTTGCCAAAGCCTTCGACAAAGTCCCTCACCAAAGACTACTACACAAGTAAGAATTCTATGGCATATAGGGACAACTTCTTCACTGGATTAGAACGTTCTTGACTACCAGAAATCAACACGTAGTTCTGGACGGTAATCAGTCTCAACCTGTTCCTGTCACCTCTGGGCACCCAGGGCACTGTCCTGGGTCCCCTTCTCTCCCTTTCATACATCAATGACCTCCCACTCTCACTTCCTCTACCACTAGACTCTTTGCAGATGATAGCTTAGTTCATAGACCAATTAAAGATAGGAATGACTGCCTTCGACTACAGGACGACCTAACTGCACTTGAAGACTGGGAAGTCAAGTGGCAGATGACATTTAGACCAGACAAATACTATCATATCCGTTTTACATGAGCCCATTATCCTATTCCTTACACATACCAACTACACAACACCAACCTCATCACAGTCACTTCCCACAAATACTTGGGCGTCCACATATCAGCAGACACGAGGTGGAACACACACATGGATAGCATCAGGGCCAAAGCTAGTAGGGTCCTGGGGTTCTTGCGCAGGAACCTCAACAGGTGAAACACAGACATCAACATTTTTGCTTATAATACATTCGTTCGACCACACTTAAACTACTGCGAGACCGTCTGGGACACACACGCTTATACAATAGTATCAATAAATTAGAGTCCATACAAAACAAAACTGCTAGATGGGCCAGACGTGATTACAGATACACTACATCAGTCAAGACACAAACCTAGACCCATTGACAACACGAAGACATATACACAGACAACAGATGATATACAAAATCACAAACATGTTAGTTGACATAGAGTCATATACAAAGATACATATCTACACCCTACAAGTATACGATCCACTAGACCAGTGGTTCCCAAACTTTTTCTGGTCGTTACCCACTTTTCATACATGATCCTTGTCCATGGCCCCCCCACACAACCATAACCCGTTAACTGAATAATAAGAACATCCTTGCTGATACGTAAGATTCAAGACCAGGTTATCATACAGAATACACAGCTTAGGAAGCCTTAGATTAGAATTATGTTGAGTTAAAATTATCTTGCTTCCCTAATACATCTCCATGTCTTGTTTTATGTCAAGAACACAGAATCATATAAAAAAGGACGTATTACTCATGTGTCTGGCAGCAAGGCATTGCACAAACCTATACTGAACCTGTAAGTTCCCTCCACTGGCTACCTATCTGCTAAACTCCTTTGGTTTTATTTATGCATAGCCTCAGATTACTTATGGCCCCCAGTTTGGGAACCACTGCACTAGACTGACTAGAGGCAACCACAACTTAAAATACCATACATACCAGACAAGCACTGATATATTTAGGCACTCATTCTTTCCCCACAGTATCCAAGAGTAGAATAATCTCCCATCTCACGTAGTTAATAGCCCCACTCCTGACACGTTTAGAAATAGGATCACCAATCATTCCCTCCCCAATCATAATCCTCAACCCACAGTCCCTGACTCAATCCACCATCATCCTAACCCCCTTCCTAATCCTCCCCTGGATTCCTAAATCCCCCGCATATTATGCTGCCCATGAGCGGCCCTCTGCGGGACCTATAACTTGAACTTGAAATACAGCACCATTTGTAAATAGTGTGTGTGTGTGTGTAGATTTGATATAGGACAATGCTGTATTACGGTGATGCAAAGGTGTGTCTAGGCCTATGTGATCAGGGGAGGGGGGGGGGGGGGGGTAGAGTAATACATTGTGTCAAATCGTGGGATGATTCTTTTGATCTTGGCAGGTATTATTAAAAGTGTAATTAGGAACTCAGGAGCTTAAAAATATAATCCAGGGGCGATCTTATAGAATCGTACAAAATCATCACTCAGAAGTATGATCAAGACTACAGTATGGATTTATGAGTTGAGGGAGGGCGAAATTACCAGAGGAAATTGGAACAATATTTCAAGACGAGATGAAGGCTTCAAATCAGGAAGTATATGCGTTTTCATACAGGATTGTCAATAACTGTAATGATTTACCGGAGTGGGTGGTAAATGCAGACACTGATATGATATTAGAAACCAACCTTAGTAAGGCGTGGAGGGGCCAGCAGGAACAAAATTAATATTATTGTAATCAACAAACAAATACAACACGCATAAAACAGCATAATCAGGGCAGTGAGTTGGATACACAGATATATAGGCCTCCTCCAATCAAAAGATTTTGACATTTATGCCTATAGACTCACACTTTTATATACAACTTCGAACTGGGTTCAAATCACAAAAAATATCTTCACTATTTCTTACATATCTTCGCTACATAAAATGCTATATGCCCCTCTAATTTCCAATCACAATCAGGGCCTAATCCTTATCAGAACATCTTGCCTACCCTTATAATAACATCTACGCTGTCGACTCTTGCCGACCACCCATCATCAGTCTTTCGTCATCGTCTTTTTCAACGTCGTCTCCTATGGACGACCTGCCGTCTGACGGCAGAAATAAAGACAGTTAACCCATAGCTTTAAACCTACAAAGCCTAGATGGTAAACATAAATGAAACTGAGTTCATTTGTTATCTTAGCTTTCTTCGACTTTTTTGGAAGCGGATGGAGACGGCTGGCGAGTTGTTGATAATTTGTCTTGTGATTGGTGCAGCCAGCCAGCACCTCCAGTAAGCGCATTACCATCACTGTAAACTTTTACCATTACCATCACCGTAAAATTTTTACCATTACCATCACCGTAAAATTTTTACCATTACCATCACCGTAAAACTTTTACCATTACCATCACCGTAAAATTTTTACCATTACCATCACCGTAAAATTTTTACCATTACCATCACCGTAAAATTTTTACCATTACCATCACCGTAAAATTTTTACCATTACCATCACCGTAAAATTTTTACCATTACCATCACCGTAAAATTTTTACCATTACCATCACCGTAAAATTTTTACCATTACCATCACCGTAAAATTTTTACCATTACCGTAAAATTTTTACCATTACCAAAGAGAGTAAGGACAAGTTTGGTAGCTCTAGGGGAATAAGACTTCTTATATATTATAATTAGTGAACCGGGGAAGGTTCTTACTGCGAGACTGATTAAAGTAACAGGGTTAGTGAGATGCAGGGAGGGTTCAGAAAGGGTAGAGGATGTGTGGACCAAATATTTGCATTAAAATCAATAGAGAAATATATTGAGAAGGGTAGAAAGTTGTATGCTGCCTTCATGGGATGGGGATTATAGGAAAGCTATGTCAGAGGTATTAAGAATTCATGGTGTTGTGGGGTCTTTGCTGAAAGGCATTGAGACCTTTTATGTAGAGGCAACAGCGGTAGAGGGTGATCTAAGTTTGAGTTTTAATATCAGTGTGGGGCTGAGACAGGATTGTGTTATGTCACCATGGCTGTTCAATATATATATGGATGGTTGTATGAGAGATGAAAGCCTTGGGATGAAATTGAGGCTGAATGAAGCAAATTGGTCCTTGGTGGCAAGTTTTTTGTGGAAGACACTGTGTTGATGGCCGAGAGTGAAAGGGAGTTACAAATGGTGGTGAATGAGTTTCAGTCCGTGTGTAAGCGAAGGAAACTGAAGGTGAATATTGGTAAGAGTAAGGTGATGGTATTTGAGAGGACCAATACAGAAGTATATAATTGACTTTGATACACCCTATAGAGTGGCTGTACCAACTGGGACATCCCTTCAGCCTCAACAACTTGTAACTAATGAAAGTATAAGGGAAGAATGTGGACATTTGTACTGCCAACAATGCTGGGGTATTCAAAGATTTATCTAATAGTGTGTGTAAGGAAAGAAATTGAAACAATTATCTTGTTATTGTATATATATTTCTTTAATATATACCCATTTCCTTTCTACAAAAGATTAAGTTTTTTAAAATTATATATTACAGAAATAATTTCATCCTCAGCTTTCCTCCTATTTACATATTACATTGATAAGAAATTGTGCCATTATATAAATAGAAATAAATGAAAATTATCTATAATTTGACTTTACAAGCACAGAACTTGTAATGGAACTGTTTACAGGACCATTTGTACTTCACGTTGCAGTGAAGTATATGATCTTATCCGTACCAGGTGATATCATGTCCAGCAATAACCATGGTAGGGTTTAGTTCCTGCTCCTTCATTCCATTATATACATACTAGAGGTCAGAACACGTCCAGTAGTCCCCCTTCCCTTCCCTTCCTTATGAAGTACACAGTTGTTGTCATGCATACATTAAAGCTGATTAATGAATCTGGTGAACAATACAACAAATGGCTGATATTATGAATGTAGATGATCAAACAAAATAAAAATGCTCTTGAGATTCAGCAACATAAAAATTCCAAGTTGGAAGCCTTACTAGTCCGTGGTACACAAATAACTTACACACCAGTATACACTAAAAGCTCATGACTCCTGCCAGAAAAAATTATAACTGAGAAGCACTATGGACTGCATTAGATTTAACTTGTTCCCATAAATCAAGGAATAGTTGGACACACAAGTACATGGTATATATCAATGGTGCACAACCTACTGTATTTTTCGTTTTATTCAGAAGGAGCCAACTTAGTGTCAAGGGGTAGACTTATTTCAGATCCCCGATATATCGAGTATGGTGGCTTTTGCATTTTGATGTGTGGTAAAGTCATGGTCTAATGTACTGCAACCAAAATTGCACACACAAACAGCTATAGTTTCGGATCATTTTTCGAAGCCATCTCATTGGAAGGTGTTGCAGTACATTAGACCATGACTTTACTATGTATTTATTTATATTTACTAATCACTGCATATTATCTTAAAATTATTATCTAGAGGCGTTATAGTACAGTAGTAATTTTAAGCTCAGATGAGTGTCATGAACCCAAGAGACCACATAAGCTAGCTCCATGCCATATTGGAAATTTCAAAAGGTTGTACAGTACTGGTTACTTTCAGGGATGGTTTCTTATGTATTGTATGGTTCTGCTAAGATAAACACAGCTGCCCCAACAATATGCATCATACACTTTATCATGGATTTGTGTGTACAACCAAATACTGTGCAGTTCCCAGGGTGCATTCATATACTGTACTATTTTAATGTCTGGGGTACATTAAGTTATAGCTGATATACACAGGTTGTGCAAATGCCAAATATAATATCTCAAGTCAGTGGTGATGTATATCACAGCATAATGTTTGAGTGTATGATTTTCCAGTCAGAAAATTTGTTGCAGCCTACAACCTTATACAAGTTTATATTAATGCAGTATATAATAAACAGTACAGTACTCATACTACCAGTATGTAAGATGCATGTTTTGATTTGTCATAGTCAATATGCTGTACTGGGTTTTACATTTTTCTAAGATCATAATGCATTTTGTTACACCCACGGTTATTTTTAAGTACATTTCATTCATCAATATAAACATATATGATCACAGTTATAAAATAGTTTTAGCTATATCAATAGGAATACTGTATAAAATTCAGAATAAAAATAATGATAACAGTGAAGCAATGGTAAAACAATCGTAATGCACTTTTTTCCACTCATAAAAATGTTCACTCTTGACTGTGGCCAATAATATTCAGTAGTAATAAATGTTTTTCCTCTTAATAACACAGTACAGTACTGTGTGCTGTACTTTACTTTGCAATTGTATATTAAAATATTTAAAGTTTCCTATACTGTACTGGATAAGTGCTATACTGTATTGAGAATATTATCCAACACATTCTTTTCATTACATATGCTACCTCATGTGCATAGCATCATACTGTATATAACAATGTATATACTGTACCATACTACATTATACAGTACACATATATAGAGAACTAATTACAACCATTAGTAACAATCCATTCATAAATTTGTTGAGCCTGCTAATTAAGCTTTGCTTGTGAAGGGAGAGTGTACAATTGGCTAATCCTGAATATTGTGTGTGGGGAACAATGAGCACTGCAGCTGCATAAATTCCATCAGACATAACGTAAGATGATGACTAATGAGAGTACTGAAGTAATTCAGTACTCAGTACTGTACTGTACTAACAAATATTAACTTTCAGGGATTTTATACCTTGAAATCCATTTCTATTTAGAGGTACAGTAATAGACAGGATGACTATCAGTTATCCTACTCAACTTTAACTTTTGGTATGATGCAGACCTCGCAGTTTTGTAAAGAGAGAGAAAAGTCAACATTGCGTTTCAGTGAACTGACAAACATCAAGTGGTTTCCATTACTTCTTTCCTATATACACTGTACATACCTCTCTCACTCCTTCAAGTAATACATTTCTTTTTATTACTCACTCCCCAATACACCATTTATTGCATTTATCCTAAGAAGACTAAGACATGATTTGATACTGTACAGACTTTTGGTGGCAAAGGATCATTTTGCCACATAAAATTACATTTGAAACAATTAATTATTGCATAGTTAAATAAGCAAGAAATTTTCATTATATATTTCAGGAGCTTGTTTACTGGATATAAACACAGACAATTTCATGAACCCATTCTGGCATGGGTTCTCTTAGGGGTAGTGAGGAAACAGCCCCTTTGGGATGGATAGGCAAGCCCCCAGTAAAACCTTGCTAAATGAGGCGAGGAAGTAGTTATTTGAGACCCTTGGCCAGATCTTAAAGGGGTTTTCATTATGAAACAAGATGTCACTCCATATGGATGAATGAAAACTTCAATTTTAAATCTCAGTCTAGTGGCATCAAGCAGCCAGCTGTTAGTAATGTGTACAGTCAACTGCATGTTTTGTAACCATTTACTTTAACACTTGTACAATGTATTTTAGGACAAAAATAATTAACTTAACGTTCTCTCACAGACGTCACTTTGGAGTCCTAATATTGGAATAATCATTGTGAAAAGTTCAAAGATAGATGCTACATAGGCGTCCTCTACACTGGTAACATGAAATATAATTAAACACACTGTCTGGACAGTCTGACTGCCCGCCTCAGTCAGTTTTCATAATACAGTACAAACAAGCGTGCCATAAGCGAGGTGTGTCCTGCAACACTCACATGTGGTTTAAACAAAACCAGGCCATTCTCGAAAACAGTAAAAAAAAAAAAATCCTCAAAAATAGTTCTGTATTATCATCGTATCTCAAAAGGATACTCTTTCTGGTCATAATATGTTCACCAATTACAGCAAATCTTTGATGAAGAAAAGAATATTGTTGCTTCCTGAGGCAAGGCAACATGGACTACAGTTCTGCATCACAACAAAAGTCACTGAAAATGTCTATATTGACTGACCAATACACTATTTATTATCTTAAAAAATAAAATATATATGGTACGAATGATCCCTAAAGCAATATCCTATACCTGTATCACAAATATTCTATTGTATGTATATATATATATATATATATATATATCAGCATTCTTCTACATGATGGCAACTGCAAGTCGAGTCAGCTAACTGACAATGCACAACTAGCCTGAAAGCCACTCCACATTAACACACTTTCGATGCTATTATGTACTGTAATTAATCCATGTTACAAGCCAACAACCATTTTACTTGTGCCACAAACAATAACATGAGTAATCAACACTAATCAACATCCTTTGATATTTTTGTATACAATATTACAGTACTACAAAGTAGGTATAATTTTCCTCTTAAGTACTTTATAATTGCACTATATATAATAAAGGTATTAAATCCTTTCAACTTAACACATAAATGCACTGTTTAACTTAATGAACACAAGGAATTTATTGGTACAGTATTGCAACTTTCCCAATGCAGAGTTTGATAGCCTTCCAGAAGTACTGTACTAATGTTTGCTATATTCTTAACCAACTTATTCAGCACTGCCTTAGACAAAGTATGAATTTTTTTCAACTTTAACACATACAGTATCTGCAGGGCAAAATGAAATGACCACAAGGAATAAATTGATATTGCAACTCTCCCAATGTACTAAGAGTTTGATAGGTCTCCATAATAATGCTTGCTTTATTCTTAACAATCTTGTTCAGTACTGCTTCTGACATTACATTAGGGCACATTGAAATAATTGTGATCTGTGATCAGACCACACCTAATAAACTGTACATACAATACCAAGTTTCATTATGCTTATCACTCACTCGCCATAGTAGAACTTGCACACTTTATGTATATGTGCCATACAATGACTCTGAACTCACTTATTCTTTTATGTCCAGCAAAACAGTCTCACTTCAAACACAATGGCCTTCACATGCACACTCAAAACCAGGTCACACACATTGGTTTAAAAGCCACAAGAGGTGACACAGCTTCCAGGTAGTTCACATCTCAAAGATCTGACAGAACCTATCTTTTGGCGGCAATGCGTGTTGCCACAGCTGCCACAAGAGCAGCTCCACGACCACTTCCATCTTCAGACAACATCAAGTCAAACTGTTGGATGATGAACATCAATAGCTTTAGTACAATAAATTTAAAATATAAAAATTGCACAAAAATATGAATCACCTATAATGCACACAATCTGGGGCAGAGACATTATCACTTAAAAAAAATATGCACCAAGCATACAATATGAATTTGTCAACTCTACCACAAATGAGGTTTTAAAGACCTTCCCCTCTGTTCCCTCCCATAAATTATATTGATGACTTCCCTCATTCATACATAATAAGGATCATACCACAGTAGAATCATGAATAACAATTCAACACTCACCTTGATGCCTGGTTTTATAAGATGTGATATCTGTTCCACCATGAGGTTATGGAAGTGAGGATGGAATCGATAAACTGAACCATCTACAGCCACTGTGACGCTTTCTTCATTAATACGATTGAGGAGAACAGCAACACCAGCTGCTGCCAGGTAGGCGGCACGGCGAGACACACTAGTACACACATGCCGTACATTGGCACAGTCAGCATCTGTTGCATCGTTAAATCCGAGTTCTTCCAAGATATTACGACAATTGTTGTAGTCACCAACCTTGTCACTGCAAGTAAGGTCAGGCATTAGTCACAGAAATGAGCAGCTAGAAAGGAACAATTATCTACAACTGAAGATATTTCAATAGGACCGTTCGCATTAAGCGTGAATCTAAGGGTTGACACCACATACAGTACCTCCAGATTTTTTCATTTTTAATTTTATATTTTGGACATCGAAAAATCTGCATATAGACCCTTCTTCGTTATAATAAAGTATTTATAATGATTTTAAGATTCAAGTAAGCATCTTAGAGTGCATATTAATGAGCTAGCAATATAGTTTGTGATGTTTTAATGTGTTGTGCCAATTTGGATAAACATTCATCGGTTTTACATATACTGTACATGTGAATATTTCTTGATTTTTAATGTAATATATAAATATTCCAGGTGACCACCAACAAAGGTAATAATAGAAAAAGAAATTATTTCAGCAGATACTCACTGCCTGCAGTACGATATGCTTATCATATCAAAACAATAACAAACACACCAACCAAGTGATGTATGATGTGTACATTGGCTTGGTGGTAGTCGCTATTTCTGCTGGGAATGTTTTGCCCTCGTGTGATTTATTACAACCGACAAAGAAGGCTTCAATACAAGATGGAGATGAAGATACAAGACTCAATTTGATGTTTGTTGATATTCGTTCATATGCTAGCCAGCCTCGAGATCAGCAGATAGTACGGGTACTACGGAACTATAGCTTTTCAGCCATTAAACTGGCAAGAAACCAACACTACATTATTCTGTTTCATTACACTGCTGATAAACTGGATCATTTGACTTCATAGTGATATCCATGGAACTGCTATGGTGTGTGTTCATATAAATACTAATACTAATATAGCTTTTTCATCATAATTATAGTTTGTTACCCTATATAAAATACATACATTCCTCGCAATGGTTATGGTGGTTGGAATATTTTTATACAAGCACATACTGTATACACAAACTACCTCGTAACAAAAATATTTTATACTGTACTAATATCAATGAATATTTGTCTTTAAGATAGTTAAATATCTCCATATATATGAATTGAAACCTCTCTTCACCGAGTCAGCGTTCTATACGCTCGTACTCCCGCAGACAAAAAATGCTTTATTTTCATATTAATCACTGCTATTGACTCATGAGAGCATTTATTTATAAAAATAGTTAATATTATACTTCAATACATATGTAAAATAAAAAAAACTTCAAGCTGAGCCTTATACAACCAACAACAAAGAACAACATAAAAAACATCACAAATTATTATGTGAGCTCATTGATAGGCACGCTTATGTTCTTAAGTGAATCAAAATAATGTTGTTAGTACTGTATATCATAACAAGGGGGCATGTGATGACCTAATTTGCATTGTCCTTTTTATAACAAACAAAATTTAAAAATTTGGTGGTACGGTATGTGGCAGCTTTTTTCTTAATGCGAACGGTCCTATTATGGTAGCCTTACAAAGAGAAGATACTTTCTGGATTACCAGGTAAATCTGCACGTGTGACGGAAGACAACAATATACAGTACTGTACTGTATTAAGCAATATTTTATGTACCATATTGATGAACTAATGAAACTGCATACTCCTCTTCACCTTATATTAGATAAAGTGAAATCAAGGAAATTACAATGATTAAACATACTAGTTTATCACTTTATAGAATGAGTGAAAGAAACAGGTAAGGACATCACCACTGGAAGAAAAACATAATTATTGAATCTAGTACAAATGAATATAACGGACTCACCTTTCAATTTCAGATATGTACTTTGTGAAGAATGAGCCCTTCTCAAGGAGTATGTCTGATGTGTACCCACCGAAGAGCAACCCTTGAGACACAAGGTGAACCAGGACTTGCCTTGCAATTTCACCCATGTACATCCCACTGATCATCTTCTCATATCTGATTGTATAGGGAGAGAAAAATAAATGTTACTAAGAGCTAACATGCAAGTGAATGAGTCAGGCTTCTGAATAAATGGTAGTTTAGCTCTTAATATCTTTGGGGCCTCATTCTCTTACAATTTCTCTTGGAGAGATCATAATATCACCTCTCCAGCTAAGATTGTCTCAACGAAATCTGGTGTGTTGCATAGATTTCATGAATACAGCTCCAATGTGTTGGATGGCTCAACCTTCACATTACCAGACTGGGTGGAATCAAAGGCCTTTCATCTCGTCAACTTGCCTCCTCTTAGAGATTCATTTCGCCTCATCCCTTTTCTGTCCAATTCCCTTCCCTAATTTAAGAGTTAACGCTTAACTGGTTCTTTCAGTATTTCATAATACAGAACTGGTCAACTCTGTAAAACTAACTATTTTCATCCATACTCCTTCAAACACACTGTGTCTAGGCATCTTGAATTAAGTTGGACATGAGTTTGGACTTTGACGAGACTTTCAAACTTTAGTTTTCATCTTAATTGATAAAAAAAATGATCACTATTCTGTCCTGACTCCACAATTTCAATTTACACTCCCCTTCCACTATCCTCCTTCTCCATATCCATAAGTAGGTATTGCCTGGACTCTAGCCATATCATTCTTTCATTCATCTCTACCAATTTCTGAGGAGTTGAATTGCATGGTGCTATATACAGTACAGTATAATGTAAAGTAATGGTATCAACAAATAAGAAAAGAAAATTCAATTATTATATTTTACTTTCATAGTTACAACATAAGAGTATACAGATGTACTGTAGGAAATATATTTATTAACTTTTGCACATATAAAATGGAATATTACCTTATGAATAATTATACTGTAATCCAATTATGTGTGCAGATTTATAAGTCAATAAAGACAGTGAAAGTGTTCCTATACTTACAGCTGCCTGCCAGGATTGATGGACTCTCTGTCAATGTTGTTGTCATACTCAGTGCGAATAAAGTCAAGGCAGCCAGCATCTCCGAATGCGCCCCATTCAGTGTTGATGATGACCTGATGATGAAAACTGGATTTATGAAAAGCTACTTTTGTTCATAACCAATGTATTAAATATAGTTTACTATATTTAAAGAAACACTCTTTTAACAGTATAAAATATAATTTACAGTTATTGTAAATAACAGTTGTTGTTACCAAAAGACATTACATGATGCATTAGGTCCTTTACATTACCATACCCTAATTTAATTCATTTTAACAACAAGCAGTGTATACCGTTGTGCAAAGATATTTTGGGTTTTCCTCCATTGATGATATTGTTGGTTCATAAATGATATTACAGCATCTGTAGATTTTTTCACCAATTATACAAACATTCAACAAACATAAATAAGGTTAACATCTAAATGAATGAAAATTTAAAATCAGGAATGAATGTTTGCTGGTAATTCATGCTACTAAACTTACCCCTTTTACGGCTTCACTTTCATCATCCTTTGGTAAGCATAGTAAAAAGATAAGGAAAAATGTATCATATAGACTAGAGGCTGATTATATAGCTTTAAGATTTAAAAGTAAAACAAAAGCAAGATGTAAATTCATGTATTATTTTGGGATTAATAAGGGAAGCATCTGGACCTCTGTGCCAAATCTTGTTAACATTTGCTAAGAAACGTCGACTTCGTTTCGAGACTCACAAAGTTTTACATTTATTATATAGATCAGAATATCACTATAGGGACAAAGGCAGTGTACAATATCATACCTGTGGTGGGTTATCCCTATCCTCATCCCAAAGCTCCACCTTCTCCAGCTTCTCCATGTAGCAGGCATTGGTCCCGGTGCCGACGATGAGGCCGATGCGACAGTTGTGGTTCTTCCAAGCACAAGACATCAGAGTGCCAGTGGTGTCGTTAAGTACTGCACAGATCTTTATCTTTACATCCTGTAGGTGACACACATATTAAATAGTCATATTCACTACAAAATAACTAGGTACAGTACATACACAATAGCCTATGCAAGTATGCAACACCTCTTATTATTTTTCACCTAATATTCCTGAACAGGTAGCTTACATTTTTCTTATATCATATAATGTACAGTACTTATTTTCCAGTATATCTGTATATTCTAATTTACATTTATAGCAGACTTAGATCAATTTTCCTAGGAATATTTATAATAAAATATACCCAGTATGGTATCAGTAATACTTTATATAAATAATGGATAAGGACAACTCCGTAACAGTACTGTTCAACGACAAACAAATCAGAGAGTCAATGTAAACTTACCCCTCGCCTAGAAATGGCTTGTTTGAGGAGCTCCACGACATCATTGCCTTCCACCCCAGGACATCGGAACCCTTTGGTCCAGCATGCCAGCCTCGCCTTGGTCAGACCTTCTTGCTTGCATGGAAAACTGAATGTGAAGCCCAGTGGCAGTATTTCATCTCCAAGTTCACGCTCCTTGATGAAACTGGCCAAGCACTCGGCTATGTGGTCAAACAGCTACCCACGAGAAAGGAAAGAGAAGTACAGTATAAGAATCAAATATAATATTAACAATGATGATGATAATGAAAACACTAATGATTAAAGTCATGTCTGCTGCTAAGTGTAATTGCTTAGCTTGTGTTGCAGTAAGCTACACATAGGGTGGTATTATTAAACTACATCTTTGAGGGAAAAGTTCTCTATGTCGCACAGTTTAGTTTTTCATTACAAACTGAGTGACGAAGAGCTTTAATTTGTGCCCTGTATAAAACTTCGTGGTTGGCTACTCACCCCATCACCAGGGCCGATCATAATAGGTTGTGGGACGGCATAAATCCTGCTGTCCATACTACACTTGTCACCCAACTCAATAAGTAGTACTCGAAAGTTAGTACCACCCAGGTCCAAGGCCAAGAACCTGCCATTCTCTGTTGGTAAGTAGTAACACATTGTAAGTACTGGTAGTCAAATTAAATATGGATAAATGCAATGTACGATGAACAATAGAATATGTATAAGGCATTGTAAGTAGTCAAGATAATGTAGATAAATGGTAAGTAGTCAAATTAAAATATGGATAAATGCAATGTACGATGACCAACAGACTATAAGACATTGTAAATAGTCAAGATAATGTGAATAAAATATGCAATGAATCATATGAATGCCAAACAGATTATCATAGCATAAAATTATATATTGGTTTAGGACTAGGGCCGGACAGCATAAAAACTCTCCAACCCAAAAGGCGCCTTTGAAATTTGCACGCTTTGAGTATCCGGCGGTTTACCGCGGTTATTCCGGCCCCAGTACTGTACAGTCGGCGGCAAAAGTCCTGTCGCCTCACTTGCTTTATCAAGGCACGCGATGTTCATAGACTCGAGATTATTAGGTGTAAAAAACGTGTGTGTATCTCGAGTCCATGATCACTGCATGTCTCGGTGAAGCAGGTGAGGCGACAGGACTTTTGCCGCCGACTGTACATGGATGAGCTCGGCTAGGTTAGGTTTTGTCCTGGTTTGGTTACGTTAGGTTAGGCAGAGGATTTGGCTAAATTTGCTGGGAAAGAGAATGAGACTATTTCCTTCCAACAACTACGATTTTGGCCCAGCAGTATGAGGTGTCGTGCATGTACAGTTGCCGACGAATGGATCGAGGACAAGTAGCTTAGAAATGCGAGAGTAGCAAGCCCTTCACACTTGGCAACACTATCGTTCATACTACATGTATGTGGTTTATTCGTTTTGCTGATCAAAACGAATTTGGGACCACATTTTGTTTCAATGGTTTGTGAACAAATCAAATTCCATTTGATCGCAAGAGTTCCATCTAAGTTCCTTTTCCTCACTCAATGGCTCGCTTCTCGAACATATTTTCTCATCTTAAGTGCTACATAGCCATGCTTAGGTGCTAGTTTCACCCTATATTAGTTAAATAACAATGTGCAACACAACGCAAACCTAATATGGCAACAAAACACCAATAAATCTTTGAGCACTCTTGTGCCAACAAAATCCCCAGAGACTGATTTCGATCTATCAGTCGAGACGAGCGACAGTGTTACTTTACAAGTGTGGAAGGCATCCTACCACCATGTATCTGCTGAGCTGCTTGTCCTCGATCCATTCGTCGGCAACTGTACCAGGTTGGAGTGTTTTTATGTAATTAAGGGAGTTTTATACTTTTTGGTATATTGTAGGGCTACTGATTCTTCCTTATTGTATATTCCATGAAACAGGGCTAGATTAACAAAAAAAAAAACTAATGGTGTCCTGTCACTTGGAATAGTTTGGAGGAATCACTGCAGTTGCTCCAAATTTGCTAATACTACCACGCCCCCTAGGCTAAATGTAACTATACAATAATTTTTATAATATACTGTTTAGTAAAGTTTTAATTAAAAGACAAAAGTCGGATATATTTTAGTTGGTTGATATACAACAAATCATAAATATAATTATAATAAACGTCTTGAAAGATAGAATTTGGATATTTATGTTACTACATGTTGGTTGATATGTAATTGTATATATATATATATATATATATATATATATATATATATATATATATATATATATATATATATAAGGAAAAAATTGGATATTTGTATAGGGCCTATATATGAAATAATTTAGATACTCTAGTCAAGTCTAGTGAGTAGTGACTATCGCGGTGGTTTTGGTGCCATTGTATACTTGACATGTGTTGTTGGTTAATGTGTGTGTTGTTTCCTGTGTGAGTAGTACATGTGGCACCTACTCAGAATGTTTTTGCATGGATTGGTATTTCACACCTTTAACAACTGGTGGGTACACTTTATTTTCTTTGTCTTGTATGGTAAAGTGTCAATATGAGCTAAACATTTTGGTAAATATTGAAAAAATTGCCGTTATCGTGTATGGTTTTTCTACCTTCATTACACACTTATTTAGACCATACTAAGACTCTTTTAGGTAAATTTACAGAAGTACTGTGTTCACTCTATATTGTATATTTTAGTATCATTACCCACTATTTTGGACCATTCTAACACACTTCATCTATGGTGTTTCTCTCTGAGATGCTCCGTTTTCGAGATATGCCCCTTTTACAAACATAATTTGGATATTAATCTGTCCTCACCTGACCTAACCTAAACTACCGGTAACCTTGACCACAGCAGACAACCGGGACCTAACCTGGGATAACTACCGGGATATAACCGGTGTAAATTATCATAAGGTGAACGGGGCAAATTCCCGGGAACTACCCGGATGTGGTAACACTGCACGGCACTATTATAGCCAAAAACACAGTACTGTACTTCTGTAAATTTCCTTTTATGGCATTTCCTTCATAAATGCCCCATTTGGGTATTTATTGAAAGAATTGCCATTTTGTAGCAGTGTTGCCAGATCCGGCTAGGTCCCATTATTTGGCTCTTATGGTATTAAAAATGTGTATAGGTACTATTCCCTTAAGGACTCATTCCATTCTTTACACACGGAATATAAATTATAATATTTACCAACGAAAATTTTGTACTTGAAATTAATGGTAGTTTTGAATAAACTATATTATTATATTAAAAATAGACACAATAATTAAAACAGGCCACAGGCAGAAATCAGTAGTGCTGTCATTTGTGGAATAATAATACTAATTTCATTCGTGCAGACTTACCCTTGCCATTGGGGAGATCTCTGACGTAGGTAGGGAAACATTTGACAGTTGCCTCTGGATTGGTGTCCTTGCCTAGACCCTTGTTGATTTCCTCCTCCATGCGATCACAAACCTCTCGCATCAACTCCTCGCCTAACATCAGGGACTGACATATCTCCTGTACCTAAAAGAGAGAGAAAAAAATAGGATATTAGTTGGGATATTATAAACCTGCAATACATGTTTTCTTTGCTATTACCGACACCATTTGTAAATACTGTAGTGTGTGTGTGTGTGTGTGTGTAGATTTGATATAGTACAACGCTGTATTACGGTGATGCAAGGATGTGTCTTGAGACTCTAGACCTATGTGATCAGGGGAAGGGGGGGGGCAGAGTAATACTGTATCAAATCGTGGGATGATTATTTTACTACCCAGCAACACACTGGTGAGGGCTGATTCTTTCCAGAAATGAGGAACCTGGCATCCTCTACCACACCCTGGCCTGTTCTGTCTGTCTCTCTTACTATCTTTCATTCCTTCTGGGTAGCTGACGAGATAGCCTGATTGGGTGGCACAAAAAGGAAGACTACAGACCATGGGCTTGCTGGCCCTGGGATACATGCCCGTGAGCCAACAGTCCCCTCGTCTGCTGCCGTCAAAGAAACAGATCTCACTATCACCCTGACTCCCATTTGGGGGTGCGAGCATCTGCGCGGTTTTATTCAACCAGACTCGGGACTGCTTGGCCAAACAGTCTTGGGAACTACAACAACAACTCAGTAAATTAACATAACAATTTGTTTCGTGAAAGTTTGGAAAAATAATTTGCGACAACACAAGTGTGATAGCATGGACACATTATTAAGAGGGAAGTACAGTGTTGGGAAATCGGAGAAATTGTTCCCTCCAAACTTCCAAACTACAGCAAGGCCTCCAATATTGTGTCACTATGAACTTTGGAAGAATTACCAAAGCATAATAATACCTTCACTTTATAATCAATAAAGGTGAATTGGAAGGTCCGATTCCTCCAAACTCTGCCAAGAAATTGATCCCATATTAGTACCATTGAGGGCGTCTGTTTTCTAGTACAATCAGGAGGAATCGGTAGCCTTCATTAGATTCTCTCCTTAGAGTCAGCACAAGATTATAGTTTTATTACTGTGACAAGTAACACCAGGGGTAGTTTTCACGAAAGGAAGTGCTTGGCTGTTCAGTTTGTAAGCAGTAGAAGTGATTTTATACGTACGTGATTCAACTCAACGCAATATGGACTGGAATATATATTATATTGACCGTGTACGTTGTTGAATATGATGCTGCTGCTGCAGTGTAATGAACTTAAACATGTGACTGTATGGGAGGAAATAATCAGACCAAGGGTACGGTAATGTGTGTATGTGTGTGTGTTATAATTGATATTAATTAATTGTGATTGAAAATTTATTAGCACTTGTTCACAATTCACAAGGGCAAAATGGCTCAGAGCATCTGTGTTTGATAAAATATAAATAATCCCTATACATATAAATAATCCCTAGGTTATCAACAAGTGGAAATGTGTGATTAATAAATAAAAAAATAAATTGTTGACGTGTCCTGTTCATCTTATGAAGTACCGTACTTGAATCACCCTGAGGATCACATGAGTACAAGTATGTGAAACGCATATAAGTATCCTAATGACGTATACTAGTATGTAGAACCTGTGGTTACCAAAACGTTTGCCTTACGAAAAATAATTAGTTAAATTTTCTCGAATTAGGCCATAGTTTATATCACTACTGAGGTTACACTTACAGGAAGGCGATACATATTCTTCATTCACATTGTTTAAGGGTGTGTGGGAATAGGGGGACAGGCTTGGGTATTTTTTGGGGGGGTTTATGAGGGTGCGGGAATAGGGGGACAGGATTTCTACCCACCCCAAACCTGTCCCCCTACTCCCGCACCCTCCAGTTCCCCCTCAAGCCTGTCCCCCTACTCCCGCACCCCCCAGTCCCCCCAAGCCTGTCCCCCTATTCCCGCACCCCCCAGTCCCCCCAAGCCTGTCCCCCTACTCCCGCACCCTCCAGTCCCCCCCAAGCCTGTCCCCTATTCCCACACCCCCTCAATTTTAAGCACTGCCAAGTCGTGAACTCGCGACCCGACGTACGTGAAGGTTAGAACAATGCCCTTTGATCCCTATCTCTGATTTATTGACATCCTATATAGGGTACCGGTACTGTCTAGAACATCAATAGCTGAATCATCATTGTACTCTCCCCTTCACAATACAAGAAACAACATGAGGACTCTTTATATTTACGCCTATAATACCAATAGACAAGTTATTATTCAGACATATACTTTAGCACTATTCATGCACACTTATTACCACTACTGTCAAGTCAAATATGGTGTTTGATTTATATACATGCAACTTCTAATAAATCATATAGAATTTTAATTAAATTTGGTCGTGCTACCAGTCCTGTCAACGCACAGCACGGTACTAGAACATGCAAATTATATATATATATATATATTTTTTTTTTTTTTTCAGAGGTGTCCTGACAGAATGAGCTGGGGAGGAAGAATATGTCCCGTAAACAAAGAAATAACTACTAGACACATTATTGGCGCCAGACCATACCGCTACCCAACCAGTGACCTTGAACGTAGCAGCAACACATTTAGAGTTGGGATGATTCTTACTCCTCCCTTGGACAACAAACAAACAAACAAACATACAAACAAGTAAGGACATTAAACCTTTCCTCACTCCACATCCAGTATCACCACAACTAAAAGTCACTGCCATCATAAATTACATCACCAATTTATTTTTAAATAATATTGCAATATGAACTAAAAATTAACAGCAACATATACGATTCGACACTCAAAACCCAAAATTTAAATAAACTGACTGGTAATACTGTATGAATTTAAATAAAAAAAAGTAATATAAACAATTCGACACTGGGGCAATATAGTTGACAAAACAAGCCTTGACTTTAGTGTTGTGGTCTGGTTATACTCGCCAGTCTTAAGGACCCTGTGATTGTGTATGAAAATTGGAGGCTTCTGATTCATCCTAACTATGCCACGAAACAAACTCTTTCCCTATAGGTGGTGTTTCGTGGCAATATTTGAAGGACGCATTTATCTCCAATTTTCTGACTACATCACAGGGTCCCTTAAGGTGGTCATTCTTTTTTTGGTACATTGGAGTGCCATGATTCCTCCAAAGCATGCCAGGAAACAGAACCAGAAGAGCAAAAATAATGGTACTCTGTTGCTTGGAATTGTTTGGAGGATTCAGTTGCACCGATTTTACCAACACAGAACTTCAGCCCCGTAACAGATACCGACCCTCCTGCATGGTAACAGTGTTTGTGTATGATACTATTTTGAGCTCTAGTATCCATCCATTCAGCCCTTTAAAGAGAGAGAGAGAGAGAGAGAGAGAGAGGTGGTTAACTACATTAGGTTTCAACGTGAATTTTATATATAATTTGATATACATTTCATCACGCTTTTCGAATTATTTAAAACGGTTTAGTCCAGTGTATGACATGAACTACATATTATTATATAAATGGCAAAAACATCTTAAGTCTTACATCCCTCAGTTTTCCACACCATTTCAGTATCAATATATTAGTTATGTAAAGCATTTCCACTTCCTTCCATATACTCTTTCTGGCCTTATTTAATACTTTCCTTTCAACGTTTATCTAATGCGCCCAACCAACAAAAGACAGCATTATAATTATATTCTTAACTTCGTTTTTTACGAGTCTCTGCGTATTTCTCACACACAAATACTAAAGGGCCATTATTATTGCTTAACAACAGTAATAATGACATACCTCTCCTTCTGCACACACACACACACACACACACAGACACACACACACACACACACTTAATAAACCCGATTGAATACACTGGAGTCTGGAGTTATAAAGAAATATGAATCAACACATGACTTATTCTCGTTTGTTTGTGGCCTTAATAATGGAATACTACATTCTAGTCATCTACTCTACGCTCTGCTCACTCGGTCAGACGCTGGGTTAAAAGACAAGCGGTCAGCTGTGTGTGGCTGGTTGGGGAGGGGGGGGGGGGGGAAGACTCCAAATGCAGGCGCCACATGCCTGCTGCGTGGCCCTGAGTTTGCACGTGATCTGTTGATTACCCCAACGAGGTTCTGGTTGCATAGTAACATAGCTCTAGAACCCACAACTCTAATAACGAAACGGTCTTAAAGCTACAACAAGAAATCTAATTGCATTTCCTTGAATAGGATATGTATCGGAAAATCGGAATCCCATCCAACCATGGGAATGTCAATTATTCCAGTTTTATCTCGACCTAAGAATATCTTCCTCTCAACACAACACATTATGCAGTAAAACTAACCCTATTTGAGATTCTGCAGGGGCAGGGAGTAAATAAATTCTTTGGGATGAATAAACAAGCCTAAGGAAAAAAGTTTTTATGAGGTAACAAGATGTCAATGCATTATTCATGTTAAGATATTTTATACTGTACTGTCCGTATCTACACTATGTCGCTATGGTGCCTTGTATACAATCAGACATGACCGGGAACTGTATGAGACATTAACCCAGAGGGAGGTTGGACCAGGACTTTCTTTGTTCACACATTATTCTGGGATGCATCTGGACCTCCGTACCAAGTCTGGTAAATATTTGCTGAGAAATGACGATGTTGTTTCAAGACAATTAGATGAGAAGAAAATGATCTACAATGAAAGTGTCTATGGTTGTGGAATGAACACAAGTTAAGCCTCAGAGCAGTGTTCAGTGTTCACATGTGTTACAGTTCATGTAAATGTTCTCCAGCAAGATGTACAGACACATTTTGTAGCAGGTGTACTCTACACTAGCTAGCGTACTGTACTGTACATGTACATCAAGGTTTGGATACAAGGGAGTGATTTAGATTGAGCTGAGGCATAAGACAGGCAAGAAGGGGATAAAAACCAATAATGTAACAACAGCATACAGTCTCTATAATTTATATAAAATATTAATTAGGTATTTTACTGTACCGGTACATGGAAGGGCTGTGATGTCTTAATAATGAGTGACAATATAATAATTTCGTGTGGTCACGTTATTGATTTGCAGGTAATAAGCTTTAATTTTTGGTGTACAATTAGTTATCAAAATAGCTGTTTCTCTATTAGAGGATAATAATTGTCCTCACAGTCCCTCCTCTTGTGCCACAGAGAGAGAGAGGGGGGGGGGGATCACAAGGGTAGTTGAAATTGGTTCTTGAAAAACAATTAAAATAAGGGTTAATTAATTTACTGCATAACAACTATAGCTAATTAAATCACATCTTACATTCACAAAATTTCGTTCAGAGTTTTTTAAGTCATCAAGACATTGAATTATCAACAATGCAAAAGTACCTACTGAAAAAGAAAACCATATATATATTTTATGGGGTTTCTTCTTGATGATAAACATAATGGAAATACGAATCCACCAATAATAAATAATACACGGTACAAAATAATAAATAATACCCGGTACAACAGTGAGACTCTGCTATACAAACTGTTTACACAATCCAGGTGGGAGGTTAACACATAAAATAATAGATCCCAGTAAATACCGTCTTACCTCGGGACTTGCCATCTTGTATTGTATTGTCAGACTCAAATGGGATGTCACTTGAACCTTTCGTTGCCTTGTGTATGAATCACTCTGAAGCTTCACGTATTTTAGTATTGCTATTACTATATAGAACTGTTCACTTTCACAAATAAGTCTTTTGTTATCAATGTCATTAATTTTTCCACATATACACTGCCATTAACTGAAAAATAAAACAGATTAACATATGAATCTACTGCTAACTACACAAGAGAACTCCGACAGCTGTGTATGTAACCAAATATGAATGGAATGTTATGTATATACCGAGTGAAGGTTATTGAAAAGTATAATATTATATGGTGTGGTTGGTGGTCTGTAGTTATAGCTGGCGATGGTAATTAAAGGGAAGTCTGGTGGTGGATAATAAATATATTCACGTGGCTGACTAGAAATATTAAAGTAACTTCCAAAATATGAGTTTAGTATTAAAAATCAACAGCTGACTTTTAAGCTTGGCCGGTAGAGGGGAAGTGAAATACTTTTCGACTTAAATTTCTTCGAAGATTCTAGTCTCTTGGATCTTATCGAGACACTGATAAAAGTCTAAGGGAATGTAAACAAACCACTCCCTCTACTGTATACAACCTCTTTGGTCTGAAGTTATGAACATCTACTTCCTATCCCACACCCTTCCACACCCACACGTGAGATAACTAACACGTGTGGTCGTATTGATACTGTGGTACTCGTGTACTTGTGTCAAGCTGTGTGAGACGTAGTAACTCCATACATGGAAGTCCAAGGTTTCTGTACAGGACATTCCAAGACTATCTTGCACGTCACCTTTGAATGCGAAACAGGACAAGGAGAATTTGCTATGGCTGTAGCATCAATAGACTATTATGTAGTAGGCTCGTTCCTCACTATATTTATAAGTGTAATTTCATTGCAATATTACTGGTTTATGTCTTCTGAAAAGTTTGAAGAATGTGGGCCAATGTTTTCTTTGTACACA
Source organism: Petrolisthes manimaculis (assembly GCA_034508575.1). Classification (NCBI taxonomy): domain Eukaryota; kingdom Metazoa; phylum Arthropoda; class Malacostraca; order Decapoda; family Porcellanidae; genus Petrolisthes; species Petrolisthes manimaculis. The sequence continues at coordinate 157,134 of JAWZYT010005630.1, forward strand.
AATATCATATCAGCATCATAATTATGACTTCAATAAAATATATATATATTAAATAAATATATAACTATATATTTTCATGTATATATTTTCTTATAATATACAGTACGAGATGGTATACATATAAATACTTATCAACTGCTTTCAATATTTTTAATCAAGAGAAAAAGTATAGATATAATTTTGACTCCGGAGTAGTTTGGTGAAATACCGAACTTTTTGTAATATTTAATCAAACTTGGGAAGCACGTTTGATCCGACGAAATGACCCTGAAGTTCAACGAAACAGTCCAACGAAACGACAAGTTCAATGAAACTGTGTGTTTATAAATTATGGTCAATGCAGCAGATGGACATGATTTATATATATGAAATAACAAATGATAATTTTCTTTGCATCTCAGGATCATACAATGAAGTTAATGAAGGGTTAATTGAAATGTTTATATCAATGAGTTAAGGGTTAAGGACAATATTCAATGTTTGTTCAGCCAATCACGAGCTGGCAATGCAATGTTGCCATTTTACAGAAGGCCATTGTCAGACGAGATGAAGTCGACTATAATACTGGCTATACAGATCAACAGCTATGTGCATGTATTTGTACCGTATAACCCGGTTATGTAAGAACCGACGCTCATTCCGTATTCCCAAGATATTTTATGCGTAGGGCGTAAGATAGTGTAAACATAGTGCAAATGAATAGAACAGTTAGTTTATCATAAGTATAGATTAGGCCTAAATGGTATGTATATACAATTATTATTCTACTACCGTTTTAAGACTGGTTGCCTTGGTGTAGACGCGTGCCAAGTTATGTAAGGCTTTGTTGGCCATACCAGGGACGACTTACGTAACATACGGAGGTTTAAGAATAGTAATACATACTCCATACAGGTTTGTAGTGACTATGACGTCAAGACTCACCAGTGTGACCAAACCTGAAGATTAAATGGAAGAAAGACCTTCAAGACAAACAAGTGTATAACATTATATTTTGATTTGCTTTTATTTCGAGCGAGTAGCCTACATAAAACCCTAGCTACCTTCAGGCTCAATAATCATTCATTTACATACATAGGTCCATATAAATCGGAATCCTGTCAGACACTGCCTATATACACGGTAGGTTATGACAGTTTATCATTAGTTTTATACGTTTCAATGATGCAGACGCGATTTTCAGTGTTGCAGGACTATCTAGTCTTGAAACGCATTACAGTCCAAAGTTTAGACAACATAGCCAAAACGGAAATGACACAAGATTTAGTTACACACGTGGAAAATTACAGTCTTACCAAGGGACTGAGATAAGTAACACTTTTAACAGATAAGATATGACCAATGGCTTGTGAAATCCTGGGTGTCTGGTGAAAACGTTCTCTGAAGTAGACACCACACACGATTATCTACATTACAGTTTAATTACATACATCAACACCTGACAGTAACAGCAAAAAGCAATCACACAGAATTATCGCCTGGAACATGATTGTGAATATGTGGGTAGTGAGTGAGGGTAATAGTGATGTGTGGTGGGTAGTGAGGGTAATAGTGATGGGTAGTGAGGGTAATAATAGTGATGGGTAGCCTAATGAGGTGTGGTAAGTGGTTCATAAGGGTGGCGGACTAGACAACCCTGGGAGTGCTGGCTAGATTAGGCTACTGTATATTTTAACATTGCTTACAGATAAAAATGGTTACGTCTATCGGCAGCCAATTAGAGGTACGATAGCTCAGCCAGTCTAATCTAATCACACGTTGCCTCAGACCCAACTACACACACACACCCTTACTTAATAATTATAAAAGATAAAAAGCAAGCATGCATTAAACTCTTGTGTTATGATGATTATTCATTTTGTTATCTAATGAAGTAAGGCATCTCAACCATCGCAGCAGTTCTATTGTTATAATAATATATATACCGTATATATATAAAGATAGAATAGTTTAGTATGTTAAATTAGGCTAAGATGGAATTGATTTGGTTAGGTTTGGATAAGATAGAATACCGGTAGTTAGAATAGGTTATGTTAAGTTGGGTTAGAATAGATTAGGTTTGGTCTGGATGCGAAAAGGCAGAAGAGATTTTATTACATTAAGAGTTAGGTATGTGGGAGATAAGTGGAAGTGGAAGTGGAGTGTGTTTGTATGAAGGTGAAGGTGGTATTAAAAGGACACGTGTAGATGAAAAAAAAAAAACGTGATAAATAGTTTACTCGACAGCTGTTTAATCTTGTTCTTGCAATTCACACACACACACACACACACACACACACACTTATTTATAGATCACAAAATTGTTGAACACCTTGACAGACACACAAACCAGTACCTTTGCCACATATCTCCACTGACAGCTAACCTGACCTCTCACTTTATATTATATTCTTACGCTGGACACCAGACCGAGACAAATTTAGACATTTACAAATTCAAAGGTTCACTTTCTAATAATAATAATAATAGATAAATCACTAAAATAATGGTTGTAGTCAATAGCTGGCTCAACCCAACTAACCAACCACGTACTCGTCTCTCAGTACAACTTATTTTTATAGCAGTAACTATTCTTGTTTGTTGTTATTGCTTGGAGGGTAAAGACACGTTCAGACAACAGGTTCCCTCCTATAGATATGGAGTGATGGAGTGACATCAGTTTTGCTCATATGACATTGTTGTTGTGTATGAGTGATGTGGTGATGGTCCAACTGTGTCCAGGGAAGCAGGGATAGATAGACTTTTTAACGGACCGACCCTCTTTTATCGTTTCATTATTGATTATTATTCATTATTAATTTCTTCTCAATTATAAAAAGATATTCTTTTATATTTTCTAGACAATTTCCACTGTTAAATAGCAATTC